>JAJDMY020000552.1:0-24526 GCA_022345705.2 Sabuloglossum arenarium | reverse complement strand
TGCTGCAAACCTCCGGGGCAGTCGAGTTCGACTCTCCGAACTCGACGTTCTTATCCGACTGCCCGGAAACAGGCCGCACCAATACATACTTAGAACTTTCGCCTATCTTGGGAATGGTTCCGATATGCCTCTCGATGGGGGTGTCATATGGACGAGCGAATTTGAAGTCGTCGGTCAGTTTCGCTACCTTAGCAAAAAAGGCTGTGTCGCATACCTTCCATCATTTCAGCACTTGATTGAATTGGGCTATAAGCTATCACAAGTTGAGGAGGAGAACTAATGGTGGTTCGCGGGCGCGATCGCAGGGGAAGAGAGAAGGAAGAGCAGTGCATACGGGAGTGAGTGGATGATTGAATGGAAGGAGATGAGACATTGCTACGATATGCTGGGTCTTGTATCGCAAGTCATTGTTCCCGTGACTGATTGTTTCTCTTAATTGCAAGGGGACTATCCCTATCGTACTGGCCATTTCAACACTCGTCACCGTTATCCTAAGAATGATCTTGAGGCTCAACGAGATGCTGACTTTGCGTTCTTTTACGCTTCGACTCTTCGCGGTGTGAACTACAAATGCGCCAACTACGAAGTCTGCCGCAATAGAGGGAAGAATGTCTTCAAGTGTGAAATATGCCTAGACCAGTGGTATAATGGCTGTTGGGGAAGGACCCCTAAGCAAAAGCCGCAGCCAACGGATGTCAAAACTCACCGAAAAGACGAATCTCATCCTTGAAGCTGCAATTCACAATATCTTCAATCCTGAAACATTGAGCATAGAAAGACGGCAACGCAAAGAGGTGGCAAAGTCGTTCTGGTTTGGAGTTCAGAAACGCCAGGGCAGTTACTTCTGTTGCACCCCGTTCGTCAATCTCGCGTGTTCATGGATGGTGTAAACCGATCGACGAGTGGTGTACACCATTCGCCAATGAAGCCACCATTCGACGAGCGGCGGCCTCGACGAATGGTGGCCCCCGCTCGTCTATGCAGGCAGAGAAATTCTTTATTGACTTCCCCACAATCAGTTCTTGTAACACCACACCTTATATTTGTCCTAGCCATTACACAGCTATAATAAAAGAAATTATCACTTTGTTTACAATACCCCTATTTTCGCGAAAATGACTACTATCCAACCACCACCCAACCCAGATGCTGCTACAGCTATCCCAGCGTTCAGTACAGCTGCTAGGCAGGCATTTGATGAGTATCTGGCAGCAAATATCAGCAGATTTCGAATTACAAGACCCAAGAGAACCAGTATTATCTCATGACTAATTGATGATCACAGAGCTTCTGCCACTAGATCTGAGTCTAGCCAGCGCCACCATATTCACCATACATTCAGATATGACGCTGAGAGAGATATCCTCACAGCTCTACCAACTGATGGGCATCCACAAGAGCGAAGGGTAGTGGTTCAAGAAGAGATCTTAGGGGTTATAGAGCAAGAGCATCTCCTCAGCAAGTATTCGGGGTAGGATACAGCCTGGGCATCACTCAACAAGACCTATTATGGTATCTCATGCCAGGAGGTTGTGCATTTGATTCGGCAAATTGAGATTTGTCATAAGAAAGCAGTCAACAGATCCAGGGGGCCGCTTAACACTATTATCAGTACAGAGCTGTTTGAGAGAGTACAGGTGGACCTCATCGATTTTGGACACCAACCAGACGCTCCCTATGGCCCAACAGGTCCTAAGTACGATTGGATTATGCATATTAAGGACTATTTTAGCAAGTTCACCCAGCTTTACCCCTTGCAAGGCAAGTCATCTACAGAGACTGCTATGAGGATTTCAACACACGACACTGCACACGTGTAGTCTCAAGACGGCAAGCAATGTGTTGCGATATGCCTCGCCGCCGATGAATGGAGGCTAGTGAGTCGAGGCCGATGACCGGAGGCCATCAGCCGATCTTCGGCCTACCCCTCATAGGGGTAAAGTAAGTCGGGCTGGACCCAATTCGTGGCAGCGCCACAAAGGATTTATTGTTGTCAGTATACTATTACGTTCAGTTCTAGAACCCTATAGTGGTAAGGCTAAAGGATGCCGAAGCTCGGCCCATAGCAGCTCAGCGGTTCCGCTATCGGCAACCCCTTTCTGTGACTGGCTAAACACTATAGCCGTCGCATACGACAATTGGCAGCATATAAGGCCCCTAGGAGCACCGTTCCTACTACATAGTTATTCGAGCAATCCAATACATTCGTTTCTAGATACCCATTTGATCTATATACGTGACCACTATTTCCCGTACGAAACACATCCTACAACACAATGGGACACCGACAAGCTCAGCGATATAATAGCTGGCCACGCAGAAGCTCGTCTAGGCGCTCGTCTAATGGTAATATCGATGAGCGACATACACCACTCGACGAATGGCGTACTCCATTCGTGTTTGCCAAGTCCCGAACACTCTGCTCTTCAAGAACAATTTATGCTTACTGACACCACTGTATGCTAATTCTTACAAAGATAAAATTAGTAATTTATTGTATATTCTCTACTAATACAGGAATGATGATTTAATTTTCAGTTGAATGATATTGTTGCAATGTGCAATAACAGGGTAGTATTCGCGCCGGCCCAGGGATACACGGGTTAGCACGATAACCAACAAATGGTGTCTATTATTTTCTAGGGATAATTACTCAAATACCACGATTTTTGATTTTATTTACTCGCGTACCACGGTTGTTTTACTGATATACCACGATTTGAATGTGGTCAGTACCGCATACAACCAAAACCAGTCAGAGCATGTCCTAGAGCAAATGCAACAGCTCAGAGTCTTTGAGCATTGTGTCAGTTCGAATATTGAGAACGATTCTCTTGTTGCATGGTCATATTGTAGTTATCGATGCGCCACATAGGTTGTCACGCTATCCATTATGAGCTGACCAAGTAGGAGCCCCCCAAGACCCAGACGACATATCCTCTACTTAAGATTTCGCAAGCGATGGCAGGTATATAACTAGAGGCGAAGCTTTATACTATACATTAATGTACTGTGGAAAAAGGTTGCATTTTGGTTGTTCTTAAGCTGAAAGCTGTTTTCGTGGTATTTCAGTAAAATAGTCGTGGTACGCGAGTAAATAAAATCAAAAATCGTGGTATTTGAGTAATTATCCCTATTTTCTATTGCATGGGATTACCTGCCAATATGAGTATAACCTATTCTCTTGGGCTGTTGTTGACTTATCAATGAGCATATAGCTCAACCCACCTGAAAAAAATTTTCAGCACACTTAACAAAATGCTAAGATGGCCTCACCAAAGGTGGAGCCAGCGCGCTCTGCTTCATTTCCCATGGAGACAAGCACTGTATATGCCTGATAGTTTAGCTTCTATGTTAATACATTATGAATAGGTAAGGAATGAGTTACTCCTTACAGAGTTCTTGAGTAAAGTCATCGTTGTAGAAGTTGAAGAAGTTGATGAGGTTGAAGAGAAATTAATTTCTAGAATTTTCAACACCAAGTCCAAATCTAGTTGTTGATATTAACGAGACGCGTATGTCTAGATATGCCTGCGGCAAATCACATGCATACGCATGCGGAATGCCTGGTACAAACTTGTACCATCCTCACAAATGTAGGGTATATATACCTTGCAGAGGTCGCTCGAGACAACCTAGAGGTTAGATGGCTTAGACGGCTTCTTAGGAGGCATTAGGACTGCTAGAATGGGATTAAGAGTTAGTCTCAACAAAAGCGCGGAAAAGTGGCGCCAAGAAAGGTGGCGTTTCGACGCATTTTTGTCCTGTCAGTTGGTTGACCATGACGTCATAGCACGGTTGGCTGACGGGAACGGATAACCGGTGTCTTGGCGAACCCTTAACCTACTCTCTCACCACCATTCTAAATCATCTCTCCGGCAAAACACAACATCAAATGCGGTAGATGCTTCACCGACGTCGTCCTTCTAATAATACCTTCGCGGCAATTTTAATAACGTCGTGATCTAAGCAACGCCATTGTCGTCATGTGCAATATGACCAACATAAGAGAGAGTTGGTGGCGGCGAGGCAGCACTGGTAAGGTTGAGCTTGGTTAATCGAGGTGAGCAGGCAGCGAGGCGCACCGGTGAGGCTGAGTGTCGCAGTCCCGATTGCCACTTCCGGTGAGTGAAGTCGTCGTAATCGTGGCTTAAAGGCCAAATATGGTTCTCCGGACTTGAAATAATTTACTCTTCCTGTATGTTGCTCATCAACTAATTGTTGAGTCTCCTGTTAGCTCCACGTCATCCCTACCCTACACTGTTGAGGACAGGAAAAAGTGGCGGGCTGTTATTTCCGCTGCTCGACTACTGGATCCTACCTTTAAAGTGGTTTCCGCCCCATCTTCTCGCCGCTCCTTCGTATCTTCGCCCTTCAGCGAGACCCCCTTGCTGCCCCTACACACAGTTCGTCCTCCGCCGACGACCGAAAAGCAAGTTGTGCGATATATATACAGATCACTGCCCACTGGATCATACTTTTGAAGGCAATCCCTTCAATCCTACGGCGATTGAAGAACGAGCCGCTATACTTCGCTGCATGATACCTTAAAAGCCAATCCCTTCCTCCTCCACCAGCAGAATCGACGACGATCGAAAAATATCCAAGCCACAACCCACTACACCATACCTTAAAGGCAGTCCCTTCGATCCTTCGTCCTCCCCAGCCGACGATCGAAAACAAAAACAAGTCGCGCGACTTATATAACTATACGGTCACAAATACCGAGAGCTGAGTCACAGGCACAACCCAACATGACCTGCGAATTAGAAAACAATGCCACCATTCTCGGCCTATTCCAATGGTCGCAGGTATCCCCCACGCTTTCCATGAACATATCCTGCGGCTCGCCCGCGTCCATCCGTCCAGACGTCGGCGGAACCATCATCCCCTGGCCCCTCACCGTCCTCCTCCTCCTCCTTCACCTCCCCACCGTCGTCGTACGAATCGCCATCTGGGAAAAGTCGCTTGCTTGGTCATTGGTTTTGACCGCCGTTGAAGCTTTTGTGGTCCTGTCGGCATACATCTCGTCGAAGCTTGCACCTGCTGAGGTTATGGTGTGGTCGTCGGTTGTGCTCGTCATCAGTGCGGGTGCGATGCTACAACAATTCATACTGTTGGTCGAGAAGAATCATTTACATATGCCGCTACTGTGGAGGATTAGGGTTGGGCGCCAACAGGCTGATGCGCAGGATCTGAGGCTATTGAACCCGTTTATCAGGGACTTCCCATTGGCTTGGCGGAGGAGGAACGATCCCGCATTGAATACCGACATGGAACTCGGACCACAAGTCCAGCATCCGCATCAAGGGCACCCAGCCCACAAAGTCGCGCAACACATCCCGACGTTCGAAGTAATCGTCATGATCGCCTCGCTCCTCCTCTTCTTCTGCGTCGTCGCGCTCCAAATCCGCGGCCTAGTCGCCGCCATCGCCGGTCGACGAAACGACGCAGCCCTCGAAGTTTCCTGGTGTTCCCCCATCTTCAACACCTTCAGCCTCGCCATACAAGACGGCAATTGCATCTTTTACCAAGTCATTCAAGTAGGCATTAAAGGAGTCGGATGCATCAAACTGCCAGCCGTTGAACAGAGGGGTTGGCTCATCGCCAGCATTGTGCTGAACTGGGTGTTCTTGTTCATGGAGGCTGTCGATGCGATTATACTCATAGCGGTCAATCCGAGATACCGCCTGAGGGAGGTTAAGATGAAGAGGCCGTGGGGTACGACGTTTGCGGGGATTATTGCGTTGCTGGTTGTTATGGCGTTTGGGCTTGTAGCATCGGAAGCGCTGCCTCCGGGAATCACGGAGAGGGTCTGGATCGTCATGCGGGTTCCGCCGCAGAATAATATGTTTATCTGCGGAGCGACTCTCACGCCTGCTGGTCTTCGGGGTCAGATCATCAGTTGGGTCGATGGTGTCTTGAGTAGTTGGGGCGCTGTGTACTATGGAGCCCACCCTTGAATGACTACGATATACTGTTAATTTGGTTCTGAATTAAGGCTTACTCTGCCGCCACCCGTCTACCGCTACTGGTTTACCGCTCGAACCCATCGCTATTTTGGCACGAAACAACAAGGTCCCTTCCATGTTGTGCTTCTATCGCCGTTTGTTTGCCGCCTCGTCTGGCACTACTGGTCTTCCGCTTAGGATTTCTGTGCTCTTCCGGTACCAAACTACCGTCTAGTCTGCCGTTTAGGTTTCCACCCAAAGTCCCATCCGTGCCTATAATACTCCTTGGTCTTTGGAAACTCGTTTGCGTTAAGGATATTTATATTAGTCCAATTATGCACGAAAAGAATGGTATTTTTTCGCAGCTTACTACTTCATTCCTTCCAAGTACTTGTTTTATGGATGTATCACTAATATTATTTAGGGATAATTGCTCGGACACCCCCCCAACAACCAAAACCTTTCTCGCGTGTACTCCATTTTCGATTTCTTACTCGCATATACCCCAATACACGAGGCGCACTTAAACACGTCGTCCCTTTTTATACCGCTGTTTCTCGCTCTTATATATTTCAATATTCCTATTTTCTATTCGCTTTCCTCACCATTTGCTTTCCAGAATACCCTGTCGTTATCTTGGGCCAAGAACTTATCAGCCTTGCTAAAGCAAGGAGTGCTATCATGACTCATGTTGTTGAGCAGGATGAGTACTAGAAAGTACTCAAGTCAGATTCCTACTGCTATTGCTAAGAGGAAAAAATCTACCTTTTAAATTTAAGCCTTCTTAAAGAAAGGGACATTTACTGAGATACCAAGATTTTCAGAATTGTTTACCGAAATGCCACAGTTCTAAGTCGTTGGACAAGCTTCTCCAAGAGCACCCTAGTCACTTGAAGCGTCACTGCGGGCTTGTTGAATATGGCCGTTCTCACATTCTCAAGTACTCTGCCACTTGAATCGCTCCCAGTTATTCTATGCATATGTTCATTCTCATATGCTCAGGGGAGCAACCCGTCACCGAAAGCGCTCAAGGCAATATGTTATTCTCGTAGTCTCAGGGAGTGCTCTACCACCTGCGGCGCTATAGGCAATTTCTAGGACATGCTATTCTCACATTCTTGGGAGTGCTCCACGGGGATCTGAAGACCTGTTAGATCGAATGGCTCGGACAAGATCCCGACGCCGATGAGGAGAGGTCCGCCTGGCATGGGGCAGTCATCGAGATTCCATCTTGGCCTCTCTCCTCCCACTCTGCGATACTCACGAGAAGACCGAAACAAATCTACCATGCCCGTTTCATACAAGAAAGGTTAACTAGCAGATGAGCTCGAAGTGGCATCATTTTTGAGCAGTGTTCTGGCCAAACTATCCTCTTTCCTGCTAGTGCTCCACAGCCTCGAAAGTTGCATCTCCCTAATATCGCCTTCTGAAGCACAGAGTCTCTGATTTTCTTGTCGTGTTTTCTACGTCTCGCCGAGGATACATATTGACGATTGGAAGTTGGTGATATCGACAGGGTATCGCCGCTCTGGCAAATTCAGCTTTGACCAGGAGCCTATCACAGTCACTACGCAACGCAAAGCCGTTTGTGATGAATTATACGTAATTAGGGATTAGGGGGTGTTACACTAGATCGCAGTACGTGGTAGCTAGACGACTGATTAAGACTACATGAGGCTAAACGAGAATCTCTTGGTGGGGCCAATTCAGAGCCCCATGAGAACAGGTGGCTCCTATGAACACCACAGTGATGTATGACGTCATGTCAACACGCCGTTTCGACAGGTTAGACCTCAGGCCCATATCCAATATATCGCGTATTACCATGCAAGAACAACCTTAACATCCGGCGCTTCAGGCGGCAGAGGCTCACAATATACGCTACTGTGGGTAAGCAGCTCTCGTGCTGCTGAAGGGGCCTCCGGAAACGTTAAAGACTTCATTGGTGGCAGGATTTTTGGACTCATTTACTACAATTTTGATTTTATTTAGTCGTTTACTACGATTCCCAGAACCACACCAAAATAGCACAATTCTGATTCGTGTTGTCGTATTCTCCAAGAGCACCCCGCTACCTAAGGTGTCACGGTTGATTCGTGCTACCGGAAGTGCTCTAATCATTCTTATGTATTCCTGGAGCACTCTACGGCTCCCAGCGAGTCCTATGCACATAAGATATTCAAGAGGTACCAGAAGTACCATACGACTACTAGCAAGACTTATGCACATGAGATCATCACAGGGCATCATGAGCATCACAAGACAGGAGGACGACCCCTTGATCACCAGTAGTGCTTATGAGCACAGGATTTTCATAAGGTCACGATATCGCTCCGCAGTTTACGATCAAGACTTGAGCACACGGGATACCCATTTAACATTCAAGTGGTGAGTAACTACTCATCGAGACACTGTAGGTTCGCAGAGGCTATAGTAGTGACTTCAAGAGTGTATTCAGTTGCCTGATTAGGATATCATTCTGTTGGAATAATTGCTTTGGGGTGCTTGGCAGCTAGCCGAGTGTTTACCTACCCCTAAATCCTCTTGAGCCCTAAATCAGAGGCGCACAAACGAGTCGATACCACGACGCATTCAACTACCTACCATATGCACCCGGCGCTCCGAGAACATAAGCATTGCGACTGGTAGCAATCTACAACACCACGAAGCAGAGATTTCCTGCCGCAACATCACTCTAACTTATCATCATCGTCATCACGCGCCACCATGGCAGACCAGCAGTTGCTCAACTTTTATCCCAAGGATGCCAGCCTCCACGAGGCCGAGTTTGCTGCGAGATGCCCACCAGACGTGTCACCCAGAAAGAGGATCGTCGCTGTTTGCGGCATCGCTAACATTGATAATCTTGCGTCGCCTGCCCAAGATGGGTGGTTCCTATCAGACTTCTGGATGTTTAACCACCTCATACGCAGCGCACCAGTCGCGAACCAGATCTGGCTCACCTGCTGCAGCCCAAAACTCCTCGTTGAGCAGTATGGCAAAGACGCTCACGGCAATCCCTTTCAGGAGCATCGCGTGGTGTTAGAAGAGCGACTTTTGGACACCATACGGGGAGCAGGAACATTACGAGTGGTAGAAGCTTAAGTTCTACTTGAGCGCTTCGTAAAAACGGTAGAAAATGAATGCAGAGAGGCGGCAAAGGCGAACCAGGACGTCCTACTTCTAGTTTTTGGCCATGGGGATGGTGACAGCTAGGCTGCAAAGTACTAGGACAGCATTTTTCTTTTCATGGTGTAGGCACCATGGTGGCTGCACGGGTGAAAGTGGCCAACATCTAGGTGGTGGCCAGCTTCCCAGTGAGCACGTCTACCAGCCAGACTTACGCACATAAGATCGTCGTAGGATATCAGGAACATTCCATGATCACCTACAAGACTTAGTTGCATAAGATCACCATAGGACAACAGGAACACTCCATGATCACTAGAAAGAAGACTTAAGCGTGCTACCAGAGCGCCCCGCAGCTTACAATCAAGACTTGAGCATACGGGATACCCATTTGGGTTTCAACTGGTGGAGTAACTGCTCACCGAGACACTGGGTATGGCTTTTTCGTCTACTATTTAAAGATGTGGTATTTTAGTAAATATCCCTAATTGGTTTCTTTAGGTTCTGATTTGAATCCAAACCCAGAGAATGTCAACCAGAGGCTTAAGACGACATCGCCATTGTGTTTTGATCGAAAATTGCATATCCAATCAGTCGAGATCGGACCCTTAGGTCACGGCCTATCCAGCGAACTAAGAAGACACGCATACGGAACCCGCAACCAGGCAATCCGTAGATGCATGGAAATGAATCAGGGGCTAGTAGGGTCCTCTAGCGATCTTGGTACAGCTGCCAAGCATTCCTGAGGGGAACGGTGATCTTAGCTTTCAGTACGCTCGCACTATACATGAAAAGCAATATAACGACGTGGGTGGATCGATGTTCTCAAGCAGCGAAGTCTCCTTTTTCGACAGACCCCAGACGGAAAATGAGCGTCTCGCCGTGGCAAAACGCATCAAGTCTAGCATAGTCGCTTGGCTTACTGACGATAAGGGGAATAGAAGGGAGGAGGTAGAGAGTTTCCTACACAAAAGTGGGTGTCATTCATTACCCGTGGAGGACCCGGAGGGCCATTGCCCAATACGGCAGATGGCTCCAAGAGGCGTTGGATCTGTTGTACGCCACTGGTAAGAATCCGCCGCAATCAGCGTACGCGGATGGCCAGCGGCGTACACCAGTCAGAATTCTGGTGGCGATAGTAATGTGGAAGTCAACACCACCACCATATTATGTATGAAAGTGCCTAACTGCTCAAATATTCAATAGTCAGATTTCCTTAATATGCTTGAGATGAATTCTGCTGCTTGGGCATATACCTTGCTCGTTTTATTGTCCATCTTCTAATGCACAGGAACGCCTGCCCTCCTATATGTGCTGCTCACATGGTATTCATGCCAGTTGGGGTTCGCAAGCGGGATGTAGTGTTCGTCATAGCTACTGCGACTAACTTCTGCTGTCTGTATGCTGTCTTCCTCTTCTTTTCACTCACTTCTAGATGTTGCTTGCGTACGGCGCACGCCGACTCCTTTTACTATCCGCGTACGCCATTCACGATCCGCGTGGATTGCAAGCAGCGCACAACACCTGTTGCCATGTCCTGCTACCAGCTGAGTCAGGTATGTCTAGACCTCAGAAGCAATACCCTATGCTGGGCTTTGCTGGCTGTTGTCCAGAAGGGCTAATGCCTGTATTTAAAATGAACAACATGGTACGGGCCAAAGAGATGAATAACGAAAGAAATCATCACAGCTGTCACAGCAATCCACACCTGACGTCTCCGTCTGGAGACGTCAGTCCCTAGAGTCGTGATTATTGGAAGACGATGAAGCGATCGTTGTTTCATTCAGGTGGGCGATGAGGCTAAGTACGTAGTACAACACAATTTAGCGTGTGCAAAAATGCATCGAAACGCCATCTTTTCTTGGCGCACCTTTTCCGCGCTTTTGTTGCTTTCTATGTACAGTCCATTTTTTGAGGGCATACTTATTGATATTGGAAAGCACAAGGAGAGAAATCTCAAGGAATCATTGCCGTATCCACAAGGCAGCACTGTCGCCAAACCATCTTTCTTCGATCCGTAGATATGCCCTCCCACAGATCCCCCGATAGATCCAAAGCTGTCGCCATGAAGCCGGGGTCATGCGAAGCTTGTCAGACCCTTGATCGAGCTACTCTGTTGGTGTGCGGTTTGACTCACCCTGGTCAGGGGCTCGTATCCGGTATGGGAGTGACTCATATATAGTTAGCTGTTTGTCCCGTCTCTAGCAATCAAGCAATATGTTCGGTCTGCCTATTCGCGCCCAGAAGTACAACATACTCTTTTATCTAGAGCAGCGGAGGTTGTTAGCTGCAGGATTTGAACCTACGCACAACAGGAATCTTCTCAAGTTCAGGCCCAGAAAAAGGATACATAGGCCATCGCACACCAGGAGAGGCACTGCTAGCTCTCTGGCCGACGAACCAGGAGCTGCAAAAAGCGACAAAGGCGCGGAAAAGTTGCGCCAAGGAAGATGGCATTTCGACACGTATTTGCACACGCTAGATTTAGGCCTCGCGCAGAGGGTTCGGCGTCGTGCGCACCTCTTTCGAGGGAGCTCCCCGGCTCCCGAATCTACCATCTTTCTGCCTCCCGAGCTGCTCCCGGAACCTCCACAGCACCAGGGTAAATAGCATATCATATATGCATAGGCTACTTGCCCATGCCCTCACAAAACCTTATAGTATATAGACCTCTTGGGACTTTGGTGAACGTGGAGGGTCCATTAAGTTAAACCACGGGAGTGGAGGCGCAGTTTTAGGACTGGTAGTGTCCCTCGCGGGTCAGGTTGATACTTTGCTATTGGTAATAGGAGTTCACATCAACGAGACCATATGAAATTGCAGATGTTTGTTATATGCATATTGTGGAGGTGGGTTCTGAGCCAGGAGGGCTCAGAACCAATTAGCTAGGATTCTTAGCATTAGGCACTTACCTCGCTCGCTGCGCTTGCTCGTCTCTCATGTAATCTACACAATTGATATTATATCAACCGGCTTGAACTTTGTTCCACAACATGGAAGTGAAACAACTCCAGCAGGCCTTTGCGAACGAGCCAACCCCTCAGCCTGTAGATTATTAAATCTTGCAACGCTGCACGGTTAGCCTAACCATCACAAATAAAATGCCTGTAGGATACAACGGAGGGCCTTCACATTTAGGCCTGGGAGACTGAAAAAACAGCGGTTGCATAGTCCACTAGGAAACGCCTATTTTGTCGCTACAATTTGGCAGTGTGTGGGGGAAGGGTGCTTTTCCCCCTGGGTGGCTAATCAATATCATCTAGAGACTAAGCATCTAGGATACGTGGATCCTAGTTAGGTTTGACAGGGTTTAGCTTCAGTTGCACTGGATGGCGCATTCAAGCTGATGTAATAGATAGTATGGATAGTGATTTCATATCTCGTTTGTAATAGCCTCCACCGATAAAAAAATCCTTTTAGACGAAAACCCTATCACTAGGTAAATTCGTTATCTTCTCTCCAGTAGCTGCAGTACACATCTAACCTCAATAGATGGCGAGGATAGTTGTCATCAATATGACAATGAACAGACCTGGCCTATCAGAAAGACTTGCAATATGACAAGCTTCAGAAGGGAGCTCTTCTGAAACAACGTCCTGACAAGTTTTATTTCCTTTAAGCCTTGTCTGAACAATTTCATTAGCATTGTAATTACAATAGCAAGCTTTATTAGGATTAGCTACTCACATCTGGATGCTCTTTACAGATAAGGTAAAGAGTATAAGTGTTTGCTTGCGATGAGTCCTTCTCAGCACTGATCGTATATGCTAGTGAGGTATCTGCTGTAGTTTGAGCTTTGGACGCAGCCTGCTGTGCTTTAATGGTGTACGCAACAAAGAAAATAATCATAAGAAAGGTGATGCCGATAATAATTTTTTCGAGAATAAAAACCAATTTCCAAAGACCTTTGGGTCGCTTGGTGTAGATCTAGCTCGATTGATAATACATTAATTAGCTATACAGATAAGGATGTTGAATTGTTATGAGATTTTGTACCTTGTCATAGTCTTGCACCTGGCTGTTATGGTTTGCCGGACCACGTCTCTGTATCATGCCATGGTATTGTGTCTGGTAATCATTTTGCGTAGAATCATAGTACTGTACATGGTCACGGGTTCTTCCATGCCATGTATTCAAGGGTAGAGTTGCAGTAGGCGGATCTCCATTCAGAGATCTTAAACTAGAGTCGCGTGCCGGTTCAGCTCGTTCTGTAGCTGAACTCGATGAGAGTACAGGACTCTGTATTGCAGTAGCCGACGCCATTGCAACAGCTATAGAGTCAGGGTCTTGAGATGCCATTCTAGATTTAGTGTTAGTTACAGATGACTTTCCAATGGTTTTTTGAATTGATTTGATACTGGATCAGACTAAACGTTCACGCAGAACTTTGATTCTTGTAATTCAAAAGATTGAATAGGCTGGAAAAGATTCAGAAGTAAGGCTAACAAGATTCCAAGATACTATGAGGTGCACGAGATGAATAGGGTACACGACGGGGGCGTTCTTCGTGGCTTAAGTTAGAACGGTGGTAGATTGAACTATGGTTGGAAAAGTTCGCCGGCCCCGGAGCTATGTAGGCGAGTCGCTCACTCAGCGATCCTGACAGATACGCTTAACAATTTGAGCAAGGTATATCTGCTACAAGCCGCTCCTATATTATGAATGGCAACTACATCCCTTATTAAATACTGGATTAGTGGGGCTGAGAAGCCTAAGCGCCCGTCCTGGAATAAGGCTTAGCAGCTATGTGCATAATCTGGGCATTGCTTGATGCGTTCAGACTCATATGATTTGTGGTGTTTGCTTTTGATTTGGTGAGGGTGAGACAAAAGTGGGGTAACAGCTCATTTTGGTCCAGCCTCACACTGGACCAATGGTGGTCAGGACTGAACTGGAACAGTCTTGAATAAAATCATTGTGACATGGCTTGGATGTGGAATATTGTGCAATCTGGCACCAATTCTGTTCACAATGTCTCTCAATCCAAGCGCTAATAGGTAGCCATGTCCCTTGAAGGTGTGTATGGTGATGACTTACGAAAGGCAGCATTGAGCGGCGTGCTCTGAGGAATCAAAGACTACTATAGTGTCAGACATGAGACCAACTCGTAGTCCCATTCCAGCAGTCCCAATGCCTCTTAAGCGACCTCTACAAGGTACAATTGTGTCCAAGAAGTGATCGACCACTTTTTAGTGGTGAAAATGCGACTTTTAGGTTCAGCCAGCCACAAAATAGCAGGGAGTACCGCTATGGGCAAAGGAACTCCCTAGATAATTAATTTAGCCAATTTTCTCTTAGATATCGAGTTTCGGATATGGGCGGCTGCCTGGATGCAACCTGACTGCAGGCTCTTAAAGCTGATCCTTTGTGAGGTTTCGCTTAATTTCGGTGGGAAAACCCATAAAATCTCACGGAACAGACCAACTTTGCAGGTGCATAGCTCCAAAACTTAGGTTGCGATATATACCCAGAATTTAGAATGTCAAAGAGAATTGGTTGAATTAATTATCTCGAGATTTTTGGGCCTGAAGCTGTGCCTTAGGATTTTCTATAGCTGGCCAAACCTAAAGTTCACATTTTCACCGCTAAAAGGTGGTCGATCACTTCTTGGACGAAATTGTACATATACCCTACATTTGTAAGGATAGTACAGGCTTGTACCAGCCTTGCAGTGCTCCCAAGAAGGCAGCTATCCTCTTAAAAAGCTTGCTAATGCTTATGAAGCAGAAGCAGCAATAGCGACAACAAGTAGGACACCGAACCAGGAGTACTGGTCCCACAACATTAGTCCCCTCAACCCCCAAGCGGCTCAAGAAGCAAGCACCTCCTCCAACCAAGCTACAGACAGAGGTTAATAATTAACAACTTGCAGGAAGCAAAAACTTACCTGGTTGTCGCAAAAAAGCTTTCTGAATAGCTTTATAGTTGCAAAAAGAAGCAACATAAGCGCGGAAAAGTAGCGCCAAGAAAGGTGACGTTTCGACGCATTTTTGCACACGCTAAATGTATGACTAAGCCGCACAACGTGCAGCGACTATCCCATCGCAGAGCGGCAGAGACATCTCTTCGAATCAGATTTGGAATGGCGCTTCTCTGGTCCTCCATATCTTTCTACCTTCCTCCATAGCGTATTAGAGACAGTCATTGTTCAAATCTGATCAGAGTTCCTGCTCATCGAGTTTCTGCAAAACAGCGCTGTCTTCCTGTCATGAAGGATTTGACTGCCATTCACTTTTTGATGGCCTCGCCTATCGGGATGGCTCACATTCTGACGCCCTTCTGCCGTAAATCACACCCCCATCCTTACCATTTGCTATCTCTCATATAGCGATCGGGATGCTAAGAAGCGCCCTTGCCTTTCCTATCAATGCCGGGGAGGGAATTCGACCATAACCGGTACAGCCTTTTCGAGGCTGTAACGGAAGACCTTCCGCCCCGTTCTCAATGTTCCTGAGTTTCCGCTTTACTCCATAGCGGCAATGGTTTAAAATATCCCAAGCTCATTTAGCCCCTTCGCTGTAGCATCGGAGCCAGTTCCTGTCTAGTCGATCTTGTTTCTGACTTCACTAACCAGGGCCAAAGCTGGGGCCGAAATTGGAGAGGGGGCCATTCCTGGATCGAGCCTTGCCCAGAGGAGCCAAAACTCGAGAACTTGATTCCGCATATTACTGGCGTCCGTAGTGCCTGGTAAGGCTTCGGATGGTCACTCCACAGAGGCTAGTCGCTGGATGGAGAACAATCTCTCAGCGGAGACCAGCTCTCAGTGGATACCGGTCGCTCGGCAGAGATCACCCGCTGCTGACTCCTCTCGCAGGTCTCTATCCTTCACAAGTCGACAAAATTGCCCGGTCAACTTATCCCCGTATTGCTCGCCTTCCCTCCCGTCTATTCAACGCTCTTCAACTCCAAATATTAAATGGGCACGAGTCACCATGTCCCGTCTCCACCCTTAGTGCAGCCCTTTAACCACCCTCCCTCATCTACTGCGTTCGCACTAACAAACTCAATCATCTCACCTTTGTCGGACTGAAGCACTGATTGCTCTTCCTCCGGCTCGGGGATAAGGTTGGACAAGGCCCGCACACGCCTGCCCTGCAGAATCGTCGGGTTGAGCCCCTTTCGTGGCTGGCTCGTCTTGAACGCTGGGAGCAGTGACATTGACGGTAGAGTTTTTGCGCTTTCGTCCCTTCTGCTTCTGCGGCTTGGTTTGGACCGAAGCACTTTCGGCGGTTGCCACTGCTCCCCTCTCCGCCGCAGCTCTCTCGACTTGGACTCTTTTCCTATACGTATCCAGTTGTTTGCAGATTATTGACAGTCGTTTGTTCCGACCCCAGTCGAGTATATTCTTTACGGTGCGTTTAATTGCTCTTAAGCCGTCCAAATCCCTCAGTGAATACAGTGAGAACCACTCCACGTGGAAACTAAATTGTCCATGATCGGCTCTTTGACTACGAGTCCATTCCGAACTTAGTTGTCAATGGTCGGAGGCAATTCCCGCCTCAACCGTCATTGTCTCTGGTTTCACAAGCGTCATACAGGATTTGATGTATGTCTGACTCGTCCATATGACCTGGAAAAGTTACGTCCCCCAAACACAGGCCTCGTTATATTTCATCCAAAAATATATTGCTGATCGTCTCAACTGGGTTTCTTCGGTGTCCAAAGCTCTTCAGCCTTATGTGCCTGGTCGATAAGTCCAGGTCATTCTCTCCGGCACAGCCGAAGCTGTTGAACAGCTGCAAGCCAATCGACAGGCCGATCGTGCTACTGGCGCAGGCCATGCATTGAGTCATGCCTTCCAACACAAAACTCACCCCTGACCGAGCTCGAACCCTGGAGTGCTAAAGAACTCATTCCGCAAACCTACGAAAAAGCGATTCTGGACACCCCCTCCATGTGAGATGAGATGGGTTATGATTTGGCGGGAAGTCCGTTCTTCTTTTTGCTTGAAGTTCGTCTTCTCATTGAAGTCAGAGATTTCAGGCCGACCATAAAGCTTCTCTGGATAAACCTCAACCTTAGTTCACCAATAAGCGCCCAGAAGATTGACATTGTCAGACGCCTTCTCAGTTCCAGACAATCTCGACTATCCTGCTGCGTATTACAACAATTAAATCGACTCCGCTCGAGTTGAAGCATATGGCTTCAAACCCACACGTGGTCTCATTCAACCATTACGCCTATGGCATAACGAGAGCAAGCGTTAGATAATCGACAGCACCGCCGGAAAAGAGTACTACCTCTATTGTCCCAAAAAAGAAGCTCAATCCAAAGCCGGAGAATCGGTTGGATTGGCACAGCTATGCGGGGTACTTCGCTAAAGACGGTAATGTAAGTGTTGAATTAAGTTAACAGAGTATTAAGCTAACCAAACAAAGTTTTATGTCTATGACCCTAGCTGGGTTCCAGCTATGAGCTCCTCTGAATTAGTCAAGCATAGAGAAGCTGAGAAGTCCTCCACAAGTGGACAGCAATAGACCAGAAGTCTACGATACCTCATAAGGGCCAATGACATGATTTAGGAGAGCTAGAATCTATAGAATGCGAGCATCAATCGCTTCTTGTAGAAGGCGGTGAGAACAAGACAGGAGAATGCCAAGCTATGAGGGTCGACGAGTCGAACACCGCTTCATCTAGAAAGAGAAAGGGTCGTATCATTACCACTGTTGATGACGTAGGAGAGGAGAGCGAATTTTATTCAAGAAAGGAGGTTATGGAACGGAAGGGTCAAAGGGCTGAATTGGAGATGGGGCTTCCAAGACGCTATTCCAACAGATAAGACCAACGCTACTCCTATTAGGCAAAGATATGCCTCCTCCACAAAGCTCGAGGAAGCTTCTAGGCGCTGCAGAGATGGTCCCGAAAATCGCCGAGGCATCGAAGCATGCTGTTTTCATATGCGTTCTGCTTATATAGTTTTTTCGTATATATCCCTATCCGAGGATTCAGAGGGCTGGTTAACCCTATGGTTCTATAGCTGACTCTCCCTTAAGGAGGCCAAGTGAGATAGATCCGAGAATATGGAATCAACAGTTTATCCCAATGCGATTTTCCTGTTGGGTGTCTGTAAAATAGAGCAAGTCACGAATGGATGATTAGCTAAATAAAGTACTGTACATACATACATGAAAGAAATATCATCTTTCCATCATTACGGTGGATTTTGAAAACCTGATTGGTTTGTGATAACCAGCTCACATGCATGAATTTATAGGGGAACCATCGGTGGACGGGCTATTAAAAGACAGGAAGAAAAAATAACACCATTTCTCAAAGTCTAAGTTTCCAATGCAAAAAAAAAAAGAAGAAAAAAAAAAGTCGGGATTACAAGCCGTAAGTGGGAAAGATAAAGGTGGTAAAAACCTGTATAAATACACTTTTTAAAGTAGAACCCCAAAACCAAACCATCGGGCGAAATGAAAGGGGAAACCGTGGATGGAAATAACCCAACCCGTTCAAGAGACGAGTAAGGAACTCTGATGAACTTAAACGCCTTCCCGCATAGAGGCTAGATCAATCCAGCAATCAATCATCGTGGTCATAATAATCCTTCCGACTCACAATCTCCCTCCTCGACCTCAACAAAACCACCATCCCCACAACCACAGGATTAGCCTCCTGTTCCTTGCTCCCCACTCTCGCACAAACCTCCAGCCAACCCCCCTGCTTAAACTCCGCCGTCCTCACCATCACATCCGCACTACTCTGCCAATCCCTCTTCTCACCCAAAAACTCTACAGCATCACCACTGTACCCCGAAGTATTATAAGCAACGAGAAAGGGGCTGTAGGTCTCCTTGGAGGCGAAGGCGGAGGAGGAGGCGGTGAGGTTGAGGGAGGGGACGGAGAGTGTGGGGGTGAGGGTGAAGGAGTTGGTGGTGAGGGTCTGCGAGCCGAGTTTGGTGCTGTAGGTCATGGAGGTGAAGTTGTAGTGGATGGCGTCGTAGGAGGGGAGGAATGAGTTGGTGCCGGGTGTGTAGCCTGGGTCGAGGGAGAAGACGCTACGGAGTTTGTTAATGAATGTACTATTATTGGGGGAAATAGTGGGGGCGCTGAGAAAATGAAAAACGTACTTGTAAAAGTCATTCGACTCCTGCGGATTCGGCTGGAACGCCATCGTGTATTTTTCAGGGGGGTTGAATTGCTTGAATACGACGGATGTTGCTGGCGAGCCGACTGTTTTTGGTTTGTTGCAGTCAGTAAGTGAGGGATAAAATGGGACATCAGAGAAGCAAATAGGGGGGTTGGCAAACGAACCTGATGAGTCGAGATAAACCCTGACTCCAAAATCATCGCAGAGATGCTTGAACTGAAATTTCCATGCCACCGACACGGCGACAAATGGACTGGTTTGACGTAAATTCGTCAGCCTTTTTTCCCCATTTTCCCCTCTCTCTCCCTATTCGTTGCGATAACCAAGCTTGCCCAAAGGAAAGATGGAGACTTACCCAATAAAATGCCCAAGAGTAACAGAAACCCCCAGCACAGCCCCCACAACGACTAAAAGCACAACAACAGGCGTCATAACCCACGACCGGACAGTCCTAAAACACGACCTCCTCCCACCCTCCGATCCATCATTACGCCAACTCCCAACCCTAAATACCGTCCAAATCGTACACAACGTCGCAATCGCCATCGACGCATTAACCGGAATCATCAACATCCCCACGAAATAGAGAATGGCCGAAAACGCAGGATAAGCCTTACTATTCACCAGCTTCTGGAACTCAAACGGCCGGATAGTCGACATGACATAGTAATATTGCCACACCACCAGCAACGTATTCAGAGCCAACCACCCAAAAACGACCCGGAAGCCGATCCAGACATCTTCTCCCTTGCGGGTCCAGAGGGCGCGGAAGCGTTGATAGCGGTTTGCGTTGGGTTGCGGGGCGCCGCCGGGTTGTTTGACGTAGGTGAAATAACTCCCAATTCGGTTTGTGAGGCGGGTGCTTCGAGAAGCGGGTATGACGAAGAGCTCGGGGCCGGAGAGCTTCTCAGGGTCCTCGGCGTTGCTGCTGAAGAGCGTTGAGGCTGTGGAGGATGTTTCGATGTTTGTCTCCAGACATTTCCCCTCGTTGTACATATTGATGATGGGAAAAGAATTGGAACAGGGATAGAATATCAGTCTGGGAGATGGTGCGATACCGCTGTGATCTAGAAATTATTAGAGACTTATACCGACGCCCATAGCGAAGCTAGCAGCATCTCCTTCTTCTCTTATACCATCTACCGGTAAATAATAGCACTAATGCCGACCGCAGCAATCCATGATACATCCCAGAGGCAACAAGGCACACCACCTACAGCCCCTTGTCCAGAGGCTCAACAATCACTAACCTTAAATCCCTAGCGCGGTGACTGCTGCAGCCTAGCATTGCCTACTTGGCTACCAGCACATTTCCTCAGCCCAATAAGGACGTGAAATAAGGCAGACAGACATTAGGAAGAAATGAAAAGGAGCGACGGGAACGAGGTGGGGAGGAGCCATGCAGGAACCGACCGGGGGGGAGATTCTCCTCGCAGTCCGCCCAATCCAATCAGGCCACCAAATGAGCAGCCACCATCACAAGCCACCTTCAAACTAACCCTCATCGTCTTCCTCAATCCCTCGCAATTCTTACATGCATCCACATGTTAAGCCGCTGCTGCTGCGGCTCCATTTCATTTCATTTCAGTGGCCTTATCTCTTCGGTTGCGGCAAGACGCCAGGATTAGTGTGCCAAAGCATACAGATCTGGCTGTAGCTTAATCCTTCATTTTTGCGAGGATCGATTCTCTTCGGCGGCAAGTTCCGGGCTCCAAACTGCGCTCCTACTGCAGTAGTTCAGCTGTCAGTCATTTAGGTCAGGCTGAATTAGAGATAGGGCGAAGCCCCCTGATGAGGCTACCCGGCTGCCAAGACGCTATTCCAATACGAACCGCAGATCTTGCTGACATTCAGATTTCGACTCACCCAAGTACATTGTGAAGGTTTGTTTCGCTTTTGCAAATGAAGATTCTAGAGTTTGGTACCTGAGATGCTTATGATTATGCCTATTGAGAATGAGAATAAGCATGAGATATTTTGAAGTTCAGCATTCGCGAGCTGCTTAGGAGATTTCCGAAATTACAAAACCTTAAATGGACCAATAAAATTAATCACCGCTCCAAAACAAAAACATGATAAAAGCTGTCTATATAAGCAGCATGCTTATTGAAATCTGCTTATTTTTTTTAGCGCTAAACCCAACCTGACTTTGTTGCGGTGGCGACACATTAGCAGCTTCGGTTGCTGATAACCTCTATTGTCTCGAGGCTAAACTATGATGTGTGAAATTAGATCTTGAAGGAAAAAATTATGAATGCTTATGTGATTTGCGATCGACTGATCCTCAGGGCGACAAGAAGAATGCTGAGAATGACAAAGATAAGCTGCTGAAGGACTCTTGTCTATGGATCTTTGATGATCCAGCTTTCACAGCCTGGCGTGACAACAGTGATATCCAGCTGCTTTGTATAGAAGGCGGACCCGGTAAAGGCAAGACCATGATGATGATAGCTATGGTTGAAGAGCTGTCAAGGCATTTAGAATCTAATCCCGGCATTCTAACCTGCTCCTTCTGTCGAAGCACCCATCCTAAATTGAGAACTGCGACTTTCGTGCTCAGAGGCCTGATCTACCTCCTGGTCAATCAACAAAACCATCTTGTTCAGCGTCTCCGGAAGAGGTACGACACTGCAGGACGACCACTCTTTGAAGACGATAACGCGATCCTCTTGGAAATTTTACACGGTTCAAGTCTTACAAGAGTTTACCTGATGATAGATGCCCTTGACGAATGCGATTCCGGATTATCTCAGCTGTTGGACTTGATTGCCGACAAACAGTTCCAGGCCACCCAAGGCTAAGTGGCTCGTGTCAAGTCGGTATAGATTTGACATTGAGATGCGGCTAAGACCAGACGGGCTCAGGTCGACGATAAGCCTTGCATCGAACTCGTCTCAAATCTCACGCGGCGTTGACGTTTTTATCAATTTCAAGGTCTCGGAATTAGCAAATGACAGAAAGTACAACAACAAGCTTCGCGAAGAAGTCAGCAATTATCTGCATTAAACCGCGAAAAAAATACTTTCTCTGGGTAGCTCTAGTCTGTAAAGAGCTTCGACGCGTGGTGCGGGTTCGGAAGACCCTTTTGGTCCTAAAATCATTCCCACCTGGGCTACAGGCACTCTACGATCGGATGCTGAAACAAATATGGTCCTTGGAAGACACCGAAGATACTGAATCCTGCAGGCGGGTCCTCTCTTCAGTCACGCTCTCCCATCGCCCTGTTCACCTGAAAGAATTAGCAGCTACTGCAGGCCTTCAGGAGGATCCGGATGATATCCAATCGCTAATTGAACTGGTGGATTTATGTGGTTCATTCCCCACAGTTCGAGAAGAAGTCACCGACTTTGTTCACTTGTCAGCAAAGGATTACTTTAGCGCTGGCGATGACTCAAAGATATTCCCCTTAGGCCAGGCGGAGGAGCATCATGGGATTGCATGTTGATCTTTGCAAGTCATGTCAGATACTTTGAGAAGAGGCATTTGCGGCCTACGGATGCCAGGTGCTCTCTTGGACGAGTTGAGCGGTGTCAACAAAGACCCAGGGGCATGCATTCGGTACGCATGTTGTTACTGGGTCAGCCATCTTCATGATGCCGGGAATCTTCTGCATGATCAAATCAGCCTCTGCGATGGTGGGAAAGTCCACATATTTCTCCAGAACCACTTCCTACATTGGCTTGAGGCTCTTAGTCTTATGGGGAATATGTCCGACGGGGTTGTTATGGTAAGAACCTTAGAGTCTATGCTTAGAGTAAGTGATTCTAAAAACCGCACCAGCTTTACTGGTTAATTTAGTCCCAAAGTCTAGTACCGCCTCATGTTTGCTCGATCTGATCCAAGACGCAAAACGCTATATTCTTTACAATTATCAAAAGAGCACCACTCCAGGTGTACGCTTCTGCTCTTGTGTTTAGCCCTGGGATGGGTTTAATTAGAAGACTGTTCTTAGATCAGTTCCCACCCTGGATCAGGAGACTCCCACAAGTTGAAAGAGATTGGAGCTCATTTTTGCAGACACTCGAGGGTCATTCGGATTCGATCAGGGCAACGGCCTTCTCACCGGATAGCAAGCTCCTCGCCTCTGCATCGGACGACAGGACAGTCAGGCTCTGGGACGCAACGACCGGAGCGTCGCGTGGCATTCTCGAGGTCATTCAGAGTCGGTCTTCTCACCGGATGGCCAGCTCCTTGCCTCTACATCGTACGACGGGAGAGATAGGCTTTGAGATTCGATGACGGGAGCGTCGCGCGGCATTCTCAAGGGTCATTCAGGTTCGGTCTACGCAGTAGCCTTCTCACCGGATGGCCAGCTCCTCGCCTCTGGGTCGAGCGACAAGACAGTCTAGATCTAGAAGATCGAATTAAGAGAAGTAATTCGTGAACTTTCCTATGAGTCACATCTCGAGATGTCCGGGGACCTGTTAAAAGTCAGAGATTTCCCTCCTTGCATTAATTGTCCAGATTCCAAATCTTTGAGCTCAATATATGTGAAGGAGGATTGGGTGGTCTGGGAGGCTAAGAAAATCCTGTGGATTCCTCCTGATTATCGAGACACTTATCGATATGTGAATATCGGAAGTAACATTCTCACACTGCGACATACGTCCGGTCGAGTTACTTCTATGGAATTTGATCCGGTTCAAATAATGCTTGATTGGCGAGGTTTCTTCTGCATAGTTCTTTTCTTGGAGATTGTTTCACCATTTAGAGAAAACTTCACTATAAAAGGCTTACACAATATGAGATAGATAATATAATACATAATAAGAGAGATTAAAGTGGTCTGGAGTAGCTCATGAATGTACACTTCAAGCAATTGTCAGACGCTCACTCCAACCATCCCCCTTGAGTTTTAAACCCCCAAGAAACTTGCGACGGCTTTAAGTTCACGATTGGGAGAGTTTAGGATCTTGATCATAGATAGCCTAAGGGCTATAATGAGAACTTACCCCTTATAAGATTGAAAATTGAGAACGTGGCTCCAGTATCGATGGTGAACGAAGACGTTGCAACAAGAACTCATGAAATCGTTCATACATCATGTAGAAATGAAGGTGATAAAACCAAGAAAGAAGAAGAGTGTGGTTGGAAATAAAGTACTTGATGCGGAAGAGACAAAGCAGTCTGTCTCCAGTCATTCAATTATCGATATTGAACACGGAGATTCAAATTCGACTGCCCCACATAATCTATTGATTTAAATTGCCAGCTAAATTTAACCAGGGATTTTATTTAAGCTAAACAGTGTATGCTCTACACGCGCAATGCTACCAATTAGCGTATGCAAAAATCAATAGAAAACGTGACCATTCTTGGCGACCCCTTTTACCAGGATGGCGATCAACAGAATC
>JAJDMY020000551.1:0-24736 GCA_022345705.2 Sabuloglossum arenarium | reverse complement strand
TCACCGTACTAAAGGAAAAACAGTACAGCGATCGCTAACGCTCGCTGCGCCATTTACATGATTGGATCGCTCGTTACGCGAGCTCTCCCTACTGGACTCATAAGCGAATGCAACGCTGTAAGCAAACATAACAATAGACTACTTGTAAGTGGCTAGGTTCCTGAAGGTACACATTCAAATAGATGGACAACAGCTTGGCTTCTATTGATGCTAGAACTGATCGCTGGCCTCTCTACCCCGGCCAGCGTACTATATATATATACTGCGGGGTAGACTCGAAATAATATCCTCCGTCACTTGACTCTCTCAGCTGAGAATATAACTATTAGAAGACCCGCTATTAGGTGGCATCTCCACGTCCGACCGTGGTATGGACGTGGCTAGCACTATATCTGGTACCACCATGACAGTTGTAGTCTGTTTGGGTAAAAAATACCAAGGAAGGTTTTCAATTTAGATTCTAGGATTCACAATACTGCGGTATTGATACCTCGCCTCTCCTAGTTTTCGTTTAGCAATAGTTACATGATTTTGACTTTAGGAGACCCCGCCTCTGCTCTCGAAAAAAAAAAAATTTTTAATTTTAAAATTTTTATAATAGTTCGAATAGTTGCATAATGGAACACGCAATACTCTAATACGGAATAGAGAATTGTCTTGTCTCAAGAAGTTTTCTTATGTATAGAGGTTACTAATCGGGCCTGCTTTGCGTGCTTGCAGTTCAGTCTTAATCTACTGTTTTTAAAGTTTAGTTTTGAGAAAATAACTTGAATTAAATTAATAAAAAAACTACAAAGTCAAAACAGGCTTGCATACAGGATTTAGAGTTATATAATTCTTTCCTCAAATAGTTTCTTTGTCCAGCAGTATCTTCAGGTTTGTAGGATCAGTAACACGACTAAGAGTAACATACAACTAACCACAAACAAAATAACCACCTAGTAAATCAATCCTTACATAATTAAAAGATCGACCTTGAGATTTATTAATTATCATTACAAATGCAAGTTAAACTGGAAATAGCCAACGACTTTGTTCAAAAGAAATCTTCTCATCGTCACTTCCTTTCTATTTGATTTGAAGTATAAAAACTATATTTTCTTCAAAGTTTCCACTTAATATTATTTCTTCAATCACTTGATACTTTAATTAAGTTATAATTAACCGAATATTATTATCAATACTATTTGCTGGATAAATATTTTGTAAGATCATAATAATATAAAAACTTTTGGAGAAAATCAATATGGTGAAGGAAATAATATATTAATTAAATGTAAAAATTCTGATGGATACTGTTTAGCAATTTCACCCAGTATAGTATCTTTGTTAAACAATTCAAACAGTTATTCTGGAAATATACCTAATGTAAAAATCCTACGCTCAGAATACTTCAGAGCTTTGTAGGTAGTGTGGGGATAACTTACCTCTTTCCTACATGCTGGCATTTTGATATATATCTGCTATGCTATACTATATGAACTTTAGACTGGACAGACTAAATACAAGGCGCTAAGTTCTCAAAGAGAAGTGGTACAATTGTGTGGATGACGACTTAGATTCTATTAATGCTAGAACAAATCGCTACTCTCCTAACGAAGCAATCTTGCTTTATTATATATACTGCAGAGAAAATGCAGAATGAAGATCGCCATCACCTAATTATCTCGACCAAGAAAGTGATTTACAGGTAGTTCACTAAAGGGCCACATCTCCCTGTCAGATCGCGATCTAGGTGTAGCTAGTACTATGGCTAGAACTATTATGACTATCTATAAATTCAACTATTTATCAATATTATTAAAGATGTAACATTGAGTAAACTTTGAAGTCTCTCCAGGTCCAGTTAATAAGCCTCCCATCAGATGAGATAACCAACCATGAATGTGAAAGGTATATGCTCCTCGACCACCTATGACATTAGAATCAAGCTGAACATGAATTGAAATAAAACTTAACAGATTGTTATATTCTTA
Source organism: Sabuloglossum arenarium (assembly GCA_022345705.2). Taxonomy (NCBI): domain Eukaryota; kingdom Fungi; phylum Ascomycota; class Geoglossomycetes; order Geoglossales; family Geoglossaceae; genus Sabuloglossum; species Sabuloglossum arenarium. The sequence continues at coordinate 22,760 of JAJDMY020000551.1, read as the reverse complement.
AATAAGTTTTAAGAATTGTTCAGACCATGAATTAATGTAATTGAAAAGGATTTTGAAGAATAAATAAAATATTACGAAACCAAGGCAGATCAACCTTACCTCTACAACATTAGGAGAACTTTGAAGAATTAAAAAATAATTCAACTATTTTCTCTTCTATAAAATGAAAAGTATTGCAATGATCATAGAGGGTATTACGCAGACTGAGGAGTGGATATATTGAGATATTAGAACTATTTAACAAAGTGAAAGTACATGTGAGGAGAAGAGATAATTTTTCTTGCAACTTTAACTCTTATTCTCGATTTTCTCTTATACTCTGACCAGATTGACAGTTTGCTTGTACTTATCTCTTTGCTCAGTACGAAGTGTTCTGCGATAACGCTATCTTGCTAATTAGGCTGCCGAAACTGTATTTTAAGTGACGAATTGTATTAGAGTATTGGAAAGTATTATCTTATATAGGAAAATATAATTTTTCTTATATCGGATAGCATCAAAATACATTTTTAAAGATTTACCTGGAATTTTTAGAGGGGTCGGGTTGTGGGGCAAAAAATTCCAAGGAAGGTTGTCAGTTTGGATCCTAGGATCCATAATACCGGTATTGATACCTCGCCTCTCCTAGTTTTCGCTTGGCAGAAGTTACATGATTTTGGCTTTGGGAGACCCCGCCCCCCATCCTCCCTCGAAAAGTTTTTTTTTTTTTTTAATTTTAAAAATTTTAAGATGGCTCGCATGGTTGCGCAATGGAATCACGCAATCCTCTAACACGGAATAGGGAATTGTCTTGTCTCGAGAAGTTTTTTTATGTATAGAGATAGAGATTTCGAAGCCTATTTTGATCGCCAAGCCACGAACGCCTCCGCCGACAAACTCATGCAACAGCCTATTCGATATCGGAATCTCGACATGAGCATTTTCCATTTCCGTCTTTGGACCCGAGCTATTGCTGCTATAGCCTGAGCTGTGGGTGAGCCAATCCTGAGCCAGGCTGAGCAAGTGAGCCAAGGAGGAGCAGGGGTTCTTTCGGGGCCGATTCTGGATCCCTGTTCGCAAGAGCCGCACCAAACGACTTACCGACCTCACAAAATTTAACTTCAACGTATGTAAGCACATACCGATCTGTTAAGCACTCATTCAACTCTTGTCTGCCACAAGGCGTTGTACTCAAATACACACAATACTGCACCTCAATGGCAGTCGATTGACGCTTCTGTACGATTTCAAAGGGCCAAAAGGACGACAACACAAATCCTGGGAGTCAACGTTTGGCGCTCCTCATGAGCATGCTACCCATTATACAACGCCACCAGATGCTTTCCCTGAGCAAGGTATTGTTCATGCAAGCCCGCGCAACAAGGCGCGGTACGGCAGTTGTATCGAGGTTTACGACAACTGGTTCGCCGCAGCTGAAGCCTTGACGGCACGGCCAGTTTGAAGCCAGAACCCTCGATCTGCCCCTCTGGATTCGATCCGACGGCGATCATTCCTCTGGAGGGCATCGCATTGACTGAGGTACGAGCATGAGCTCAGCTCGCCTCCCTCTTCTCGCCGTCGCACCATCACGATCCTCAGGGCAATGCTCCCTCGGTGAATGCAACAGTGGAGACCTGCTCTTGGCATTCCTTTCATGCGATATGACCTGGCCAATGGAAGTAATGCCTCACGACGACATATCCAGCTTCTGCCTGGCTGCGCCGTGGCATTACGCGTAGAGGGAAGGATCTCGGTGAGCTCCTTTGCGCCGCGGAGAAGACGACATGCGCTGTATGCCTGGAACTGGGCTGATCTGTGACGAGAAGGATCTCGGTGAGCTCCCTTGGGCTGGTGGAGACGACGACATGCGCTGATGTCTTGATCTAGACTGATCTGTGACGAGTAGGACCGATTTCTGTCCAACGTGGCTGTGGCAGGTGACAATCTGCATGACAATGGCATTATCGAAGCTTCTGCTGAGCATCCTACGGACGGAATACGAAACGCCGGCAGTGGGAGAATGGGTCACAAGCAGGCAGGCTGACGTGGAAGATGGCACGGAGGCACGTCATACGACCTCGGGAGGGGCTCTCAAATCTGCAAAGGGAAGGTCGATTTGGGCTCAGCTCCGCAGAGATGACCGCAAGCTCCAGGGGATGGGTGTCGTGGATTGGATTTCGAGCAGGATTGGACTGATCACAGGCCGATTTCTCGATCGTCGGTGAAACCGAGGAAGACTGGGGGTTGGCATGATGACTGAGTCCTGGCAGGAGCCTGGAGGGGCTGAGGTTTCACGCGCAGGACCGGATCATTTGATTTCAGGACAGCCTATGGCAGTTGCAAACGGCAAAGCTAATGTGTGGACGAGAACAGCCCAGTTCCGACGAGCAGGCGTTCACGGGTTACACTTAAGCCGCTCAATTCCCCTCGCTGAACATTACACATGCTCAAACTGGTTTGCTTTCTACCCCCTTCGTTTCGTGATGGCTGCCCTTGAGAGCACGAGATTTGTTCCATTTGCATTTCCTCCATCAAACCCGCCACTTTTCAAGCGAAACACTCTCTGGACTGCTAAACCCAGCCGCTCAATCCGTTCACCCAACTCCAGCGGCAGCCAGAAAGCATACAGGCTCGCGGCCACTCTTTCCGTTCTGGATGTCGAATTGAGGCAAATAGAAATACGGCAGCGAGAGCTGAAGGTACGTTGAAAACCTGCACCGAAAGTGAATCGTTCTGATTTGTTGTTTTAGATCATAAGCATGCTCTTGATGACAATGACGGTGAATCAGACGGAAATCTTCCATCTCTCGAGGAGCGGACGGCTCTGCGTCCGAAGATCTCGGCTGAGGCCTCGAAGACCGGGTCCACCCTTCAGCGCCTGGAATAGCCAGCTCTTCACAGGGCTAGACTGGAAGCCGACCGAACACAATTAGGGTCGGGTGAACGTCAGGGCGGAGTCGAGGTAGGTGCACCGGCTGTCCTTGTGCGCAGAAGCGATCCGCTAATTACATGCAAATCAACCAGTGATTCTCGATAATGACGACGACTTGGATAAGGCACGTGCTGGGGGCAGGCCGAAGGCGCTTCCGGTGAAGTCGATACCGGGCGTATTGAACTGGACGCGAGTCTGCATAACTCCCTTCTAACCTCAGAACTCGCCTCAGCACCGACAGAGTCCATTGATACATCTGGTCCATGGTATGACGTTGAGGAGGGCCGCTATGTTGAGGAGACTACCCCGGGACTTGGGTCTCACGAGCAGCACAGCGTGCCTTCTGCTCCCGCACAAGCCCAACCACTGCAAGATCAGACCCACCAGCAAGGTGTCGGCAGTATCGCTCAAAGCACGTCAGTGGAGTCTGCGCTCCACTCCCTCCCCAAGTCTTCCGACAGCGGCGATGATGGATGGACAGATGAGAACATGGCTGAATTGGAGAAAGAACTGGGGTTGGCTTGGGAGAGCAACAAGTGGAGTCATCATCGGCCCGCACACCTACCTCCCCAAGTCCTCGCTCGGCCGAGACACCACAGGACGAGATCCAGAGTCGAGAACGCAGCGAAACCACTAGTAGTCGACCAGAAGAGCTGCGAGATACTTGTCGTTGTGGTACCCCAGCTCAGGGCCTTGAGTGGGAGCAGCAGGAGACTCTGTAGAATCACTTGGGAGGAGGGAACTTGGCGAGGAAGCGCTAATGGAAGAAGCGGGAGGGGTAGAGATACGGCAGCAGGGAGAGCTTGCAGGGTGGCCAGCCGTGGGTGATCAGCAGAGCCAGGCAGAGGTAGACGACACGGACGATCCTATGGACAAGGAGGCTACTGAGGCTCTGCCAACCACGCAACTGGAGATCGACAATCACCATTTTCGACTGCGTGGGATACGCACCCAGCAGCTTGCTGGACGCCAGACAAAGACAACCCAGTACCGAGTTGTATGGGGCGAACATCCAAACAGGTCTGATTCTTGGGTCAACGAAGACGATCTACGGATGTCAATGCCACAGCCGCCTTGCGAGCGATCCTTTCAAGACTTGGTCCCACAGGTAGAAAGGGGCATTATGCGAGTTCACCACATGCGCTGTAGCAGGCGCAGCAAAGGCAAGATTTTTTTAAGTACCTGGTCGATGAGCTCTCCACCTGGATCACTAAACAACTGAGAATCTCACTCAGTCCTACGTTACTTGCTGAACTTAAAGGTAACTAGTTACATCATGAGCGTCCCCGTTTTTGGACATTTTGAGGAATAGGTCGCTAACGGAACACATCTTAAACAGTGTCTTCCCCCGATCCCTTGAGCCGAGTACAGCCTGAGGTCCATCTCAAGCATCCAGCAACTCCGATCAACGACGAGCTCCGCCATACTTCACGAGTTTCTCGAAATCCCTCTGCTCTAAGAGGCCCGGCAGTAGGTAGCGAGCCTGAGCGAGGGAAATGAGGAGAGAAGCGGCAGCACCAGGGCGCAAATGAAGAGATCAGCAGCGACATGTATCATTCCGAAGACAGCGATCGCAGCCATGAAACAAATGAGAAGGACGTCGAGGACGACGAACACCCACGGCTGGCCAAGCGGGCGGAAGCTGCTCTCAGCACCTGCCCAGGAGGGTCTCATGCATCGGTCTCACAGCCATACGCCGCCTTCAGCCGCGCGACGTGACATTGACGATACGCAGTCCTAGGCCGATTATGGGAATCTGCTAATTCTGGTAGATGATGAGCACTGCTATACTTTACGATGCTCTCGAAGTCCCCCGGCTCCCGCAGAATCGACACCAGTTGCGGAGTATCAAGAATGGCCCTTCCAGGGTTTCCTCAAACGCACCAAGATCGGGAATGAGACAACGTACAACCTGGAGTTCCAGTTATCACATGTGCCGGAGCATCTCCATCCCCCTGTCTTTTCCGTAGCGTTGGGCATGCGTTCTAACAAAGAGACGTCCGCAGAGGCTGCAACCCCTCACAACACTATAAAACATTCCAAGGTGTGGCCAGCAACACTGCAGTCTAAGAGAAAACGCGTTCCATGGAAACCAGAAGAGAATGAGACGATACTCAAGATGAAGGAGGAGGGTTGCTCATGGGAAGAGACCCATGCTACCCTCCCGCACCAGACTCCAAGGGCAATCCAGGTGCAGTACTCTACGAAACTCAAAAAGTAGTCATGATGGGGTGATGCGCCAATCTCCTAGCAACTTCATCGACTAGATGCCATCCTAGGGTACCAGGGCAAGGCCAACAGCAGGTTCTACCAGTATAGTATCCTCCGTACGGAAGCCATTATGGATGGGGACATGGTGATCCCGCCTGCGATGGGCGTTGCCGCCGTTATCAACTTCCAACCGACCCAAGGCGGCAATGTCGCCATCACGGGCGACTTTGTCTTGATTGACAAAGAAGTCCCACTGGTCCTTCGGGCACTACGTGAGCAGGGAATCAACATCACCGCACTACATAGTCACATGGTGACCGATTCGCCTCACTTCTTCTACACACACTTCTGGGTTAACGCGGATACCATGACGCTGGCGCATGGGCTGCGAAGCGTTCTTGGTCAAACCAACAGTGCCAAACCCAGCACCTAAGACCCCTGTCTCCCTGAGTTGTGTAAGAGGGAATGGCAAATGGACTGAATACTCCCCTATGTCATACTCTTGAGAACGATTCCGACTGGGGGTTGGCTTGTCGCGTTTTGAAAGTTTAGCACACCTGCTTTATATATTCCTTTCACGAGTTTCTAGCGTCACGCTGCGCTCTCCGCCTTGAGGATTCAGTTGTTAATTGAATTTATTCTTGAAATCTTCGCTTCATCAAACGTGGTCAGTAATTTTTGGAGGAAAGCCCTACTTCTGTACTAGCTAATTGCATTGGGCCGCTGACCATCTCGCGAAAAAGGGGGGCACAGAGGCATGAGGCCACTGGAGCTGTGGGGGTTTCCTATGTTCTGTGCTGCACCGATTGTAACGCCTCATACGCAGCATTTTCCTCTAACAAGTGCACTTTTCTTTTGAGCGCTCTCCAAACCGCTTGGTGTCATGGAAATTCCCGCAACCATTGTGGAATCATCTGACAAGCAGTCAGTGGAAGTTCATTATTTCTGCTGGCCCACGGTCGCCCATGATTGAAATCGGCACTCACACTCTGAATGATGGAATATTGCGATCGCAACTGGCGGTATGGATGCACACTAATGGTACCCAAACTGCAAGAGGTGGCACATCTGGGGTTTCGCTGGTCTGGGTTTCACTTGGCCCGTGGTGTGAGCTGGGACTACCTGCGCTCGTGGAATTGGGAGATGCAAGTTCCTCCTGTCGACATCATCCGTGCGAATCACGCCTTCAACTCTCCCCCTCATTGGCTCGCCAATCAGGTCCCCTATCGTCTGAATTCTGGAAAGCAGCAACTGCAATTCCCCTGTAGGCCGCCCGCATAATCCTGTGTTGTGGTCGATCCGTGGTCGATCCGGGGAACATATCACACCCTTGCTCCCCTTAACACTTTCTGTTCATGAGAGCCCTATTCTTATTAACCCCCTATTGCGCACATTGTTAATTTCGTACGCTGCGGATCCAGATTTCCGGAAAGGCTTGATCTAACCGACAAAAAGCTGTCCAGGGATATCTAGGGAATCGAGTCAGTTCCAATCTATACTCTCTACTCGTGGTCATGGCTCCACCAGCAGCTACAAAGATTGGTCACGTCGTGGCGAAAGGGTTGGGTGTTAAACTGCAGTCCCACAATTCAACTGGAGGCTCTTTGTCCAGAGGAGAATCCGTCTTTTCAGTCTCGACAGCAGACACTTTCGTCGAGGAGGAGCCAACTTCGAGGGAATGGCTCCGGGAGGTTTTGCCGTCCGGTCAAGATACTCTCCGCTACTTCTATAGCCTTTTCCCGTTTATTCACTGGATTGGGAGGTACAATCTTCAATGGTTTATCGGAGATCTTATTGCTGGTATGCTTGACCGTTGGCCCGCTCGGAAGTATTAGCAAAATTAACAAGTCCGCAGGTATCACGGTTGGAGCGGTGGTTGTACCGCAGAGCATGGCCTATGCGACTTTGGCTCAACTTCCCCCGCAGTTCGGTCTCTACTCCTCTTTCATGGGTGTCCTGATCTACTGGGTTTTTGCAACTTCCAAAGACATCACTATCGGGGTAGGTTTCGTTCGTATGTTGTTCTTAGTGGAGTTAAGTAGGCTGACATCGCGAAGCCCGTCGCCGTCATGTCAGCGGTTGTGGGCAATTTTGTCCTGAAAATGAAGAAGAAACATCCAGAGGTGCCTGGACATGTCATGGCCTCTGCACTTGCCGTCATCGCCGGCTCTATCATCACGTTCATTGGCTTGATCCGGTGCGGATGGTCGTTGATTTCATCTCCTTGACGGCAATCTCAGCTTTTATGACTGGGTCTGCCCTCAGCATCGCTGCCTCGCAAGTGCCGACCCTGATGGGTATCACAGGATTCAACACGAGAGGTGCTACGTACATGGTCGTTATCAACACTCTCAAACACCTCGGCCGCACCAAGCTTGACGCAGCTGTGGGTCTGACAGCTCTTGCCATGCTCTATCTCATCCGGTCTTTCACGACATGGATGGCAAAAAAGCAACAAAACCGACGCAAGACGTGGTTCTTCATCTCGACACTACGGACCGCGTTTGTGATCTTGCTCTATACTATGATCAGCTGGCTGGTGAATAGACACCACAGGAAGAAGCCCTTATTCAAGATCCTTGGAGATGTACCAAGAGGTTGGATTACTATTTAGTTGAAGCCCGCCTATAGTTACTGACACAATATAGGTTTTCAGAATGTGGGTGTTCCAATTGTAACCAAGCCTATAATCAAAGACTTTGCGAGCGAGCTTCCTGCATCGGTCATCGTACTTCTCATTGAACACATCGTAGGTCTACTTTGAAGTAGTTTGTATGCGAAGCGGGATTTAACGAATACGACAGGCTATCTCCAAATCTTTCGGTCGGGTGAACCACTATACCATCAGTCCCTCGCAAGAATTGGTTGCCATTGGTATCACTAATCTCTTTGGCTCCTTTTTCGGTGCTTATCTAGCTACCGGATCCTTCTCTCGAACTGCTATCAAATCTAAGGCTGGCGTCCGTACACCCTTCGCTGGTGTCATTACCGCCATTGTTGTACTTCTAGCTATATACGCCTTGCCGGCAGTTTTCTTCTACATTCCCAGTGCCTTGCTTGCGGGCGTGATCATCCATGCCGTTGGCGATCTGATTACCCCCCCAAGCACCGTCTATCAATTCTGGCGGATCTCTCCGATCGACGTCTTAATCTTCTTCGCAGGGGTTTTCGTCACTATTTTCTCCAGCATCGAGAATGGCATCTACACCACCATCTGCGTCTCACTCGCTGTTCTACTATTCCGCTTGGTCAAAACCAGCGGCCGCCTCTTGGGCAAAGTCAAGATCCACTCGGCACTCGGCGATCATTTAACTCCAGGGGAGGGAGATGGCAAGGACGCCGCTTTCGGTGGCGAAAAAGTGGTTGATACCCAGCGTCACACGAATCCCGATAGCTTGCCACGAAATATCTTCTTACCGATCGACCATCACGACGGCTCCAATCCCAGAGTAGAGGTTGACAACCCTTATCCTGGAGTCTTCATCTATCGATTCTCTGAGGGATTCAATTATCCCAATGCCAGCCACTATCTCGACCATCTGACACGCGTAATCTTCAAAGAGACCAAAAGGACAGACCCAAAAACATATTTAAAGCCTGGGGTATGTATTATCGTCTCCATCCTTCATTGCCGCTGCGACCATAATCTAATGTGCATTCTAGGACCGCCCGTGGAATGATCCTGGGCCACGCCGTGGGGAGGAGGTCGATACCCTCGATCCTCGCCCAACCCTCAAAGCTGTAATCATAGATTTCTCTTCGGTCAGCAATGTTGATATCACCTCGATTCAAGTCCTTATTGACGTCCGCAACCAACTCGATCGCTACGCCTCGCCAGACAAAGTCCAATGGCACTTCGCCGCAATCAACAGCCGCTGGACCAAGCGTGCTCTTGCGTCTGCTGGCTTTGGCTATCCTACATCTGAGATTGACCCTGCTCACGAGACGCGCTGGAAGCCGATTTTCAGCGTGGCTGAACTGGGAGGAAGCAGCAGTGCCGCTCAGTATGCAGAATACATGGAGAAGGAGGTCAAGAAGCAGAAGACAAGTGATTTGGAGACGGGTAATAACCAGATCGAGGCGTCTTCTCCCTTGCCCGAGGGCGGTGGCGATTCTATGAAGGTACTCAGCGGGAAGGACAAACCGAGAGTAGCCATTGTGAATGGTCTTAACATACCATTCTTCCACACCGATCTCACGAGTGCTTTGCGAAGTGCCATCGAGAATATCGAGGCTGGATATGGGGTTACCTCTGAAGTCACTCTAGTAACTGCACTAGATCTGCAGGAGCACTAAGGGGGTACGCGATGTGTGTTTGCTGAGCTCGATAGCTTTTGATGTTTTTTTTTGAGGGCATTTCTCGTGCTCTCAACGAAGAACATTCACTTCTCTGCGATCATTTCTAATTGAGGATCTTGTTTGGTTGAATGTTGGTGCGAATCGGGGGCGAGCTTTCAGCTGCGTATTTGAGGATGCTTTGAGCTCCATCATGCATTGTGCCGTGTTGAGTGGTGAGAGGAAAGCATTAAGGCAAAATCGTGATGAGAAGATGTCAAATTTTTTTCATAGGACAAGCAGACTACTCTGATAATTGACAGTGAAGCCTTGATCGATTTGAGAGTTTGCTCATTCAAAGCTATATTACTATGCAACTAATGCTCGCCTGGTTACCGTTAACAAATGAAACTCGCGACTCCTCGTCCGGGGAAGTACTTATCGCCCTCAATTGTCTATACCATGCTATTAGGTCACCTACTAGATGGAATCCTATGCTTGGGGAGGAAATTCGCGTATGTTGGTATCTTAATAGGGTGGAGGTGGGGCACTATTGGTTGACCCTCCCGTGATACCCATATGCCTCTCTGAGCCAACTCTCCAGGGCACGGAGGTTGTTTGTTCATCGTAGGGATGCCCATCAAGCTCTTCCGCAGCCATCACACCAGACGCAGGCGTGGTGCCTGAGTGAATTTCGACATTGATGGCAGTTTTGACAACCTAAAGGAGGATGAGAGAATGTTAGTGTTGGCAATCGAACGTTGGGGTGTCTTGTTTCATACGTAGACTGTATCTTCAAGACCGTATGAGAATCCGGCGGTTACCACGAGCGAATGCTGCCGCATGATAGTGCAGGTAGTGAAGCTGGGCGTCACGCCCGAGACGGTGGCATCCTTCCAGAGATCTCTGCTGATCTCTTCTGACAATTCTTCATTTGTGCGCGAACCAACCAACAACTTCTCAAGCTTTAGGATCCGCACGAGATCTGTACTCGACGTCCAGGTAGCCGAGTCAGATCCAATAGTTACAGTTGTATTCGTCCGAATTGACACTCCTAAAGTCCGCAACACAACTATGGAAAGGTCACCGACAAGCGTCGCGTGCGTCCGTACGAAAAGCCGCAGCGGCACAGCGTGCTGAATATACAGGATAGCCGGCGAAGGGAGAGTTGCCTCGAGTAACACAAAGCCATTCTCCCGCCTATCCACATCCGAAGCGGATTTGAAGGTCAGAGGAGAGACATCGGAATCAAGATTCTTAGCGCTGAGCAGCTGCTTACTTCTGCCATAGACCGGATCCAACATTGGGGGCGGTAGAACCGGATCCGCCGGTGTAAATGTAAGCTCCTGCTTGCAAACAGGGTTGTGCTTGAATCGTCCCGGCCTTTGGACTTTGACCCTCAACCAATACTGCACTTTTGCAGAGCCCTCATAGCTCGGTGCGCGAAACGTAAAGGATGGGGGCAGGGTGGTTTCGAGGTGTGTTGTCCACGGTTGTGGTTTATGGCATGCAGAAAGGACGGGAAAACGGATCTGGAATGGAAACGGATGTGTCCCCTTTGGTAGGGCGAAACCTTTAACCGCCAAGGGGACATTGACCGGCGGAAATATATCCCGTGAGAGTTTGAAAAGCTGGATTTGTGGCTTTTGTAAGCTTCAAGAAAAAGTGCGCCTACCAGGAGATAAGGCCGTCAAGGATTGGAGGGGTCTGACCTTGTGATTATCCACAGCGCCAAAGTCGCCTTCTTGCGAGCTGGTTGATTTAGACCTCAGAGAAGTTTCAACTCTTCCTATAGAAGAAATCAGACATCTCCTTCACTAGAAAGTGGTCGAATGTAAACGGATAGGAAGACAACCTTGAAGTGTGAGAACAATTTTCGATATTGCCCCCCCGTGCTGAAGATGTAAGTTGGCGATTCCCCTAACGTATTCCATGGTGGTGAACGCTCCATGGTTGCTGACAGGTTGTTCTAACGTCAAGGTTACTTTCATACTGTGGTAAAAGAATGTAACGCTAGGTAGGTCGTGATTCTTTCATGAATTTGGGCAGTGGAAAGACTTATCGGCGTTTGTTATAATGGTCTGATTGACAGGCAGCTTCCATTAGTCATGCGTAGCCATTCTGGAAAACCCGATTACAGCTGATTTTGGAAACCCAAATTTCTGTAGAATATCTTTGAGCAAGTTCAATCAGTGATGGACGGACACGCGAAAGATGATTGGGCGCCCACAATTCGACAGTGTGGAGGTGATCCAGGCTGACGCGGCACGCAGCTAATCATGTCCGCCCTGTCCCGTCCTCACCAAAGTTCAGTGGCGTTACATATGGCTGCGGCTGGTTGGCCAAGTCAATCTCCTCATGGACCAGCGCATCAATCCAAGTCGCCTCGTGTGCGGTCATTGGCACTCTAGGATTCCCTTCGAGTATCGACGGCAAGGATATCGCGAAGTTCAAGACCCTAATCCCCCGCAGCGTGGCACTTGGTGTCGATAGCTGTCTGAAGAAATGTTAATTGAACGGCGGTTATCCGAACCCATATTAAGTCACGCGTGGTCGGACGGGTAGCAGTCTGAGTGGGTTGATCTTCTTTGGAGTTAGCGATCAGGCTTTAGGGAATTGGCGTTGATGGTTGGTGAAGGCTGATTCCGAAATTCTTTCTATTATAGAACATAGCTATTGACTACACTGGAATCAACATAATCCTTCTTGATTGTGAACTGTAATAGCTCTCTCCCCAGCTCTAGCTCTCCTGTAATGAACGAACTCGTTGCCTGTGCTCCGAAGAACCTAGCCACTTGCACGGATTGTGAGGTTGACGGGCTAGGGTGCTTCTAACTCTGAATATCGTCCAGCGTCTTCCACACGACTTTGTTCGGTACCTTACATCCACCACCTGGGCCGTTGTTGGCCACACACCCGTTTTCGAGCTCGTGCGCGATAGTATCGAGCTTGTCTTCCGTTGTGGCAAACTGCATCAACATCTGATATGCTCTGGAGCATTCCACTCCGTCTGCCTCATTGGACTGGCCCACGCCATCGATTGCTATCGGGATTTGTGTAATATCGGCGCTAGGATTGGCGGCGAGATGCGTAATGAGCTTACAAGGAGCAGCTGGGGTCGCAGACAACGCCTCCGCAATACAGGTTCTTCCAGGTTGTATCGTTGAATATGTTTCCGAAATGCAAGTTCTTTCAGGCCGTGTCGTGGAAGATGTTCTCGATACACAAGCGCTTTCAGGTTGTGTTGTGGAAGACGTCTCCGATATGCATTCTCTGCCAGGTGAACTTTGCTGATGTTGTTTGCTCGGTAAGTAGCTCGTAGATATTAGGGATGCAAGACATTGGGCGGCCGATTTCACTTCCTTTAATTCTGATGTCGGTATTGCAGGTGGAGGTGGAGGGAGGTTATGTGCACATGTGCGGTTCGTGCTGTCTTGCTTCTTTTCGCCCTGGGCATCGTGAGCAACTGCGAGGTATCGGAGTAGAATACAGGGAGGCATACTGATTTGGAGGATGTGATCTGAGCGGATCCTTCCTGCGGACGTTTTGTGCAAAGAGTGGTCTCATTGACACCATTCTCATCCTTCTGGATCCAAGAATCAACGATATCATCGTCAACCCCAAGGTGGCGAAACAACCCTCTTAGTTGCACATTCTCTCTGGCCACTCTTCGTGCTGAAAGCTGGACCTCCTTGGTCGCTTGAACGCCCTGCTGTCGGAGTTCTCTCAATGACCGCTCGAGGTCAGCGACGTATTCCTTCTGCCGTGACCTAAATCTCCGTTTGTTGTCTCTCAAGCGGGCAGCGCGGTCTGGATCCTACAGCAGATACATCCATGTCAGCAATTATGAAAGGTCCAAGCGGTCTCGCGCAATTGAGCTTCGGCATGTGAACATTAGGCTTACCATATGGCTTGAAAGTATTGTTGCTTCTCTCGAGAATCACCGCAGGAGGTAGTTGCGGGCGTCATTTGATGCCGCGACAGGACAGATATGATTGGTGGTATCGTGTGGCCTGAGCTTTAAACTCGTGTGCGGAGGAGAGTTCAGGGATTTTCCTTATCACATCATAGGCGGCCAATCATCTCTTAGCTGTCCGTCCTTGACAACTTGAACACCTCGAAAAAAATTCGAAGACGCAGAGGTATAAAGAGGTTATGAGTAGCGAGTTTCATTCTAGATGCTTATCGCAACATACGAATGTTCGGTAAAGCTCGACTGGAAACTTTTCAGGCTATTTCATCCTTCGTAATGGCAACTATCAGCAGCCCTGAGCAAAGGCGGCGCAGGGTCACGTGGGCCAGAGGGTTGGGAGGCGTCGAGATTCCGGTCAAGAAACAGAAAATTCACATCGGAGAGGCTCAGCTTTCTCGCACATAAGGACCGCGTGATATTTAATTCCAACATATTTCTCCGATGTAGTTTTTAGCCCTCCCGACCAAGAAATCATTTTGTGCTTGACTGTGAAAGGAAACCATCTTCACCAGAGCAGCTATTTTCCTGGTGCTACCATCTTGGGATTGCGCGGGTAGAGCATTTGGGTTTGGAGGACAGGCGGAGTATTCGGCAACTGCTCTTCTGCACCCTAGGTAGCTGCGAAATTGATCCAACATCAATTCCATCAAGACTAATAGATCTCTCGTCAGCCTTATATTCACCTTTCCCCAGAACATGATATTAGAAGATTGCTAGGTGGGCGCTCAGAAAAGCCAGTTTACTCAGTCCCTCTACCGGCTTTCAACGCTAGCTGCCCAAAACGAGCTGAAAGAGTGTCAGGCTCTGAAGCCAATATTACGCGCATACTGCTTCATATCCGAAAGACATGAAGCGGGTAATGCAGTGACTCCACAACCAGTCATTCCAGGTCCAAAGGACCGGTCGGGTGTGGGAGGATGGCTTGGTAGAGTAGGAATTCGTTGAATGGATCGACTTTTGTCATCGTAGCGCAGAGAAAGTCAATTGATTATAGGGAAGACTCTACCTCAAGCGCCGCGGGAATACTGGCTCCTCCATAAACACCAGCAGCGATGATTAAATTAAGCAAACCGCATATATAAAGTGGGACTGTCAATATGGCCATTTTACAACCGACCCTGGTGATTGTTAGACGACAGATCCAATTAAAAGAGTATTCGAGAGAAGATGAAGAAATTGAAGGAGGATCAGAAAATTGGTAAGTTTGGTAATTGAGTATCATCAATATTCTTCAGAAGCAGAACTGATTGATTTGTTTTCATCATATGAAAGGTATGAACGTGAACGTGGGTTGGTGAGACGCACAACGAAAAGCGACACTTACCCTTGTCGGAAACACATTGGCCCTCGAATAAAGACTCCTGCTAAGGCCCAATGATTATCAGATCAATCCATAGCAAAGCCCGAAATCGAATTGGGAGGATGTGAGAGCTGATCAGATGGTAGTGCATGTTTGTTCAATGGCTCATGGAAGAATCTCCAGAACGTTGTGAAAGGACTTCCTCATATAAAGCGGGGGGGCCTTATGCGGTGCGACTTGCAGAGAACAGAAGCTGTCAACGTACCATAATGATCACATTTGAATCCTGAAGTGATGAATAGGAACGATCTTGACGCGTTGTTTGTTGAGATAGGTGGAGAAGATGGATGTTTTTGCTGAAGCCGAAACGAAATTTCTCTGATGTAGAGCCCGCCACCAATCATGAGCGAGGACACTTTCAGGGCTAAACCTACAACGCCGCTTAACCGCTTTATGTGTCTCCATTCCTTACTTCAAGCTCCGCGCTTTCAGCACTGTAACATGAAATATCCGTCACGATGATGGATAGACGACGGATCAATGCCCCCCCCGGCGGCACTGCTCCTGCAATCTTCGCATCCTCTCTCGGTATTGGTGGCCGAACTGTGAAGAGGCCTGTTAGGACAAGACCCTCAGATGAAGTGAGGAAGATATGTACGAAAGCCTTCCCTATAATTGCCTTGTGATACATCAGAAGCTTGTGGATTTCATATTAACAGCATGTTGCCCACTAGTCCTTAAGACAGGACTGACACCTTCAGCGTCTGGTTCTGCGTACTTGGAGCTTAATCCTTCGCCAAGTTCCAATGAACTTTGCGGCTCTTTTACCCCGTCCTCATCTGCTCTGAAGCTCGCTTGCACGGTTCATGGGCCTCGTCCACTTCCTCGTTCGACTCCCTTCACCCCACAGATTCAGCTTTCAACCCACATCAAGTTCGCGTCATTTGCCGCTCGACAGCGACGTGGCTATATACGCGATGCAAGTGAGCGAGACCTTGCCGTGCACCTCGAGACTGCTCTAAGAGGCGTTATCATCGGAAACCGGTGGCCAAAGAGTAGCGTGGAGGTTGTTATTACTGTGTTGGAAGGGGAGGAAGATCGTTGGTGGGGCGATGAGGCCGGAGGTGGAACTACAGGCGTGGATAACGTTGGGGGCTGGGGCATGATGAGTGTGCTGGCAGGATGCATAACGGTTGCGTCTGCAGCGATTGCAGATGCCGGAATTGACTGCTTGGATTTAGTGTCTGGGGGTGTTGCTGCTATTGTGAAGACCTCAAGATACAACTTGCCGGATGAGGATACAGAGATGGCTGAAACTGGCCAAAAAAGCCAGTTGCAGCTAGTTTTAGATCCAGCTCCTCCAGAACATCAAGAGATCTTGGCTGCGTGTGTTGTAGGCTACCTATCTGCTCGCGACGAGATTACCGAATTATGGGTGAAAGGCAATATCCCAAGCTTTACCAGCGCAAATTATGCGCAATCGCAAATCACGAGCGTGGGAGGTTTAATGGATAAAGCCGTGGAGGCAGCTGTTGCGGTTCGTCTGGTACTTGGGGAGGCAGTAAGGGAAGCGGCCGAACTAAAAGCAGGGCCGAGCAGGAGCGACAAAGAATGAAGAAGAGTAATATGTGAAGGATGGATGTATTTAAGCCGATGGCTAATTGCCTCGCAGGACAGCGACTACGCACAAGCTGGGGCTCTGCGGCCGGTAGTTCCGGATGAAGTTTGTTCTGGGACGGCGATCATGGAGGAAATGGAGATTATTTAAGCTCGAACTCTATTAGAGAGTGCCTGTCGACGGTCTCGAGAGAAGAGATGCGGGCTCAGATTATGAAGCACACTGTTCACTGAGCAAGAGAAACAAGTCAATCCAGAATTCTCGTATGGTATTCCAGCTCTGCGCAGTGAAGCAGCTAATGAGACACTCAGCTCCCGAGAATGGGGGGGGGTGCTTTTAAGCTTATGCATTTGGACGGGCTCCAGCAATCCTGGTTTGCCATTCTGGTTTGTATTCTTTAATGGTCCTCTTAACAATGTTTGTGTTCGCACAGGTAACTCTCGTAGTTTTTATTTATGCTCTAACATTTCCCCGCTGTGACAATTTGGCTTCATCAGGAAACTTACCCATACTCTTCAGAATTCTCCAGATCAGTCATATTAAGGGAAACATTGAGAGTTTTCCACTACCAGAGCTATGCCTTCGAAGATCCAACTTGATGAGAACCTATGGTTCTTATATGTCTGCCTTCAAAAGTCGGATTTCAAAGCTGTGAGTTTCATCCGTACTCTGCCTCTATAGCATGTCGGCTAATCTCACTGGAACCTGTCAGATCGACTTCAATGCGGTTGGTGAGGCCACTGGACTGAAGCCTCCAGCCGCTCGTATGCGTTACACGCGTCTCCGACGCCATATTGTGGATGGCACGCTAATCGGCACTCACGGAACCCCTTTCCAGGGTGGTCCAGAGCGAATCGCACAGTCCCAAGGGAAACGCAAGAAGGATTCACGCGGAGCACTGATGAAGGAAGAGGAAGAAGAGGGTCCCGGATTCATACGAACTCGCAGCGGAAGCCGCATCGAACGACGTCTCAAGTCCGAACCAGAAACGAGTGATGACTATGAGACCGACAGCGAGGAGGATGAAGAAGATGACATGCCGTTGGCGAAGAGGCGTATGACAAGTGACGTTAAGGAGCAAATTAAGATGGAAAAGACGATAGAAAAGACGTCTGATCTAGTCGTAGGTGCTATTGAGAGATCTCATAGACAACACAGGATAGGGGAGTCTGCGACGCTTGACGATCCTGCATCAACAACGCCTCGACCAATGATCGAGGAGTCCTCTTCTGAAGCGCAATTTGACGCGCGTGCTGTCAACGCTGGCATGGATCTACTAACCATCGATGCCGCCAACGGGCAGGGTCAAGCACAGCCTTCCTCACACTCACCAGAGGCATCCCCATCGAAGAGAATGCCACCAACCAGCCCCAAGGTCGTTTCCCCCAAGCTAAAAGAAGCCCGTACCAACAGAAAGCCTTCTGGGACACCCTCCACAATTTCCACCCAACCGGCAGATCCTCGATCCGGAAATAGAAGGACCTCAGAGCCGAAACCGCTTGGGATAAAAGCAGAGGATAGGGGAAACCCGTCTCAGCTGATTGTTAAGGAAGATATTGAAGATAGGAAAATACCCCTTCATGTTATGAAGGCGCGGGAGGTAATGCTATGAGTTAGGGAATTTACCTAGATTGCAGCTATGCAATGAGACGTGACGGGCGACAAGGAAGTTAATTTTCCCAATGTATTTCTTGTTTACGCTTGTCGGCGTCTAGTTCTGCATGTCCTCGTTTCAATTTCATTGACCTAAAATACCGGGAAGAAAGATGAGATATCTCAATCAGGAGTACATTCATCGCATTTGGCTCTTGTAGGGACAGTCTAAAAATCTCTCACGTGTAGCTTAGTTATTGCTGACACCTGAATTGAATACTTGAAGCCCGTCAGATGTGCTAGGATTCCTCCTCGAAGGCAACGCTGCTGCGGTATTATTAATGTTTATGGGACAGCTCGTGTAGAGCAAGCGCTACTCTTAGCAGATACTCGCGAGTATGGAGGATATGAATCGCTAGCTCGCAGTAAAGTAATTGCAAAGACCATGAAGACTGATTCACGGTACATGTAGTTGAACTGCAAATCAACTTGGAAGAGTCGAACCGCCCCGGATACAAGCTAACCCCCTCACTCACTGCTCTTCCTTTCCCTATATTTTCTACCTCTCTTGCCCATTTCATGCCTATCCGTTTCTTTCTATTTCTTTACCGCACTCTCAAAACGCTTTCATTTCATTCATCAATTTATGTCCACCTCTCTCACACACCTCCTTTCTGCCTTCTTACTGATCTAGACTTAGCATACAGCACTACCCTAACGTCTCTTCTGCTGAGGAGAAAAATTTTTTGGACAACCCTCAACAACACTTAGGCCTACCTCTCCTCTCTAGTCCAAGGTGAATTCCCTCGTCATGCTACCAGCTCTATAGACTAAAGATCGCAAGGGCGGTGTCCTCCAGCTCAACCGCTCTGAACCATCGTATCCTAAGCACCCCTGCTACTGCAGCAACGCTGTTAGCCTACTTCTCTCACTCGCCCCCATCATGCATCTGCCTTAGTCGTGTGGAGCTCATTACATCCAAACCAAAGACAGTCTGCAGCTTCCTCAGCTTGGGTTTCGGGTCGGATCGCTATCGTATCCTCTTGGATAGCGTTGATTCCTTGTCGAACTTTTGACAAGAAGCTGACTAAGGTTTGTTGCAATGTAGCTATATTGTACCGTTTAGGAATATATATTTCGAAAAACGAATTCAGCACAGAGGCCATTACCAGGACTTCGCGCTTCCGAATACCCATTTCGATAAACATCAAAACCAGCGCGAACTTCCATAAGATGTACTTTGTGATGTTCGATTACTGGCTGACGGCCACCGATTGCACCCTATCACTGCGTTGTTCCCCTGTTGCTCATTGCGGTGCTCGTCGAGGGTCCGCTCAGGGGAAAAAAGGGAAGGGCTCATTGTGGTGACCACGATGGCGAGTTATACCTATAAGTTGCTCCATGGTGAAGGGCTGCTCCCCGCTGCTCATCAGTGTTTATCCGGCGTCGACAGAAGATCCAGAGAACTAGCCACTAAGTTTATTGAAGCCGCCGTTGGATGTGCAGCGCTCGGTATCTAGCGAAGAGGACCGGATGCGGGTTCAAGAGAATATCACCCGATTGCAAACCATCACTCTCTTTCCGTACCTCCCTCTTAAAAATCGTCGGATTCCGTTCAGGAGGGGCCTGAATCCCTCCAGCCATGGTTCTGCTATGACGGTATGTATCCGGGCAGTCGAAGCCGGCTGCCTTTCACTCCTTTTCTTAGCCATGTTCTCGCTCGGTTCTCACTCCTTTTCTTGACCAGGTTCTCACTCCGCTCTCACTCCTTACCTCGAACCTGTTCCCACCCCGTTCTCACCCCGTTTCTTGATGATACTCTCGATCCTTATGACCATTTGAGTTTCCCAACCTTTAGCAGGATATCGCGAAGCAAAACCACAAGAAGCAGCGCTTTAAGGCGCAGAAGCCAAAGTAACTATCGCCATTTCAGAATCACAAATTGGCCTACATTATCCCTCAGGTCCCTATAGTGCTGACTCAGTGCCTGAAAGTCTCTGAAAGCCCGTTCGCATGGGTCGTAGAATGGATGGTCTGGGCGGTCCAAATATGTTAGTTCAGAGCCTCGAATGTGCTGAATGGTCGTTCACAGTCATCGCAGGAAGGATGGTCGCTGCGGTTCGAACAGTGCTGATAAAACGCGTCAAATGAGTTGAAAGGGCGGTAGCAGTCATCGCAGAACGGTTGGTCGGCGCGGTCTGAAAAGTGTTGATGGAGCGCATTTTCGTTTACGAAGGAGGCGCGGCAGATGGAGCAGTATTTACTTCGTCGTCTTGCCATTATGCCAGCATAGGGTGGATGGACCAGCAGCTGCTTGATTTACCTAAAGGCTTTAGTCGTAGTATGGGGCATAAGAGCGGCAGAAGAACTTGTCGCTGAAAGGTTTCCAGCCTTATCATTTGAAGCCCCGCACCATGGACATCCAACCATTGGATCCTGAGTGTTGTACTCCATACGGAGCAAACAACTAATTGAGGACCAAACGGTCTCCTCAGGTCCATGCCTCCATTCAAATTTGGACCCTACCTAGTTTGGACACCAGGTCAAGTTTGAACCCAGCGGGAGAATTAGGTAGCCATCATTATGATTCAAGGCAAAGAGATCATCAAGATGATTTAATTTTGAGGGTTGCATGATGACCGCGAGGTCTATAATGCTGTCAGTTATTATATCCTTCAACGTCGCGATGATATGGCAGAAGGAGCTCTTTAGCTAAGCCTCTCCATCACGCATGTGCATGTGCATGTCGTTGATCGTACGAAAGATGATTTGAAGATTTAGCTAGAACATAGAGGTAGGTGTAGTAGATTCTGTTGGAATAAGCATTCATGAAAACGTGAAGGATGATAAGGAAACTTAAGGAACATATATGCCTGACAGTTATTGTCATTGAGGAGTTCATGTATGAGGAATCCATTGCACCCAGTCCAGGTGTCTCGTAAGCCGCCAGTATTTTGGCGGACGATACCAATAGAGGTGTAGTTGAAAGGATCTCAGACATGTCTCGCTTAAGTATTTCATAGGTGCCGAGACCTTTCTCGCTGTATTCATCAACAGAATATTAAGATGCTAGCAATTCAGCCAGGGAAAGACGCGTCGGAGCAGAAATGCACGCCTAATATCCTTCCTTGTCGCGTCAACCACGATGGCCCTGTCAATGCTTCTGAGAGGCATTGGGATCCCTCTGGAGATGGTCAGTCTCATTCATAGCTTCCATGTTGTGACGCGCAGGACTGAGACTCTGCCCCAGACAAAACAAGGACAGCTTATTTCCGTGGCCGCAAACTTCGAGGAAAGGTCATCAATGTTCCCAAGGGTTACCGAGGTACATACAATTTCATCGTCCAAATCAGTGGCCAAGAAATGCAATTGATGGCATGCAGGTGTTGTCATGACTCCGACAGACAAACTACTACCACAGAGCAACAGCCACAGAAAATCTTTTGGTGATGGTCTCGAAGACGACGAAGACGAACAACCCGAAGAAGCCAGAATAATGGAGGAACATGCTTCTTTTGAGGAGATCGTTGTCTGGGACCACGAAGCGTTGCCAGATGCCTCTATAGATCCGTATATCAAGGGTATGGAGGAGTGGATCGCGTTTGCGGAACAGGTAGGTCAATGCCGCAGGTTTGAGCCCAAACACGGTTTAGGATAATTGCATTGAGATGGTATGAATAGATCAATTCGTTTCCTCCAGAAGGCGGTGAAGGGGGGGAGGAAGTAGAGAGGCCGCGGTGAGGCTTGCGGAGGTGGGATTTTGAGCGTCGTTTGGAGTCTCAATCAGGGGGTATTTAGAGCGCCATTGAGCCATCATGGTTTTCCCGTGGGATTTGTGCGGTTTTAAATGTTACACGATCTGGGTTTCTCCGTGACCGATATGATGGTCTAGGTACTTGTTTCCTGCTGCGCGTCTGCTCTTGACACCCTAGATAGCCTCCTATTCCCTATTGCAGTCAAGACAATAGGAGAAGCACAGCCACGTGACAGTTATACCAAAACAGGCAAAGCTCGTAAATTGAATGCGGCAAATCTGAACGACACCTCAACTTCCAACATCTCCATCCGATTCCTCACCACCACAGCGCCCCAAACCCATCAAATCTTTCTCTCAAAACCCTTGCAGGCCTATACTTGCTCACCATGGCGCCTCGAGACGCGTCGCAAGATCCCGCTGAGCCCCCTGTGCCCGTGGAGAAGGGATACGCTACGTTGGCGACTTTGAGGTAGGTTTTCTGTGTTAATCTATTGATGGGTATTATGAGGGGTTTCTGGCGAACTTGAACTGATGATTTGGCAATAGGATTGGTGTCAAGGCTTTTGTGGAGAAGGTGAGGATTTTTAGTTATGCCGGTCGGGCTTGGTTTTTGGGTGGGCTCGCTTCGGGTTTTTGATATTATTGTGGCCAATTTTATACTCATTTTTGGAGTTGCTGCGTTGTGAGGATTTTTGGTCTCTTTGTAGCCTTGCGCGATGAGATACCCTCACGGTATTTGATGCGTAGTTCCATTCTTTCTGGTGTAACATGTTGTGGACAAGGAATGAGTTTTTACGGTTGCCGTTTGAGGATCTCGATGTGTCGTGGGACTAACACTTAATGATAGGATGGCGAAAAACGCAAAGCGGAAATCTTGTCGATGCAGGAGCGGAAGGGGCAGCCATACTTCTAGCAAGTGATGTCCGCAAAGCAGAAGCATATCGTAGCATTTGCTAACATAATATACAGTGTACACTATGAAGAGTTTAATAAGCGTCTTGACGGTATGTGCTAGTGTCCTACTTACGCTTTGCACTGAGTGCTAAACGTTTCACTCTAGAATGGATTCCAGCCGAGAGACTTGACCTCTCCAAGGAGGTGGAATGGCCTGCGCCAGAAAAG
>JAJDMY020000550.1:0-105819 GCA_022345705.2 Sabuloglossum arenarium | reverse complement strand
GCCGCCTCCCCCCCCCCCCCAAAACAAAAAAAGGGATTGCGGAAGAAATTGCGCAGGATGGTGGAGCGACATCCAATTAAATTGTCATTTCTGATATGGGGGTGTTGCACATAACATGTGTATGTAAGTCATGTGTGTGTACGTGACTCAACCAAACATCTCCTACGCATATAAAAAAAAAAGAAGAAAAAAGAGAAAAAAGAAAAAGGGGGATGGTCTTGGGTTTTGTGCGTGCGGCTGAAAAGAATCCAAAGAGTTTTTGCCGCCGCCGAGGAGCGTCATTAGTACGTCTGCAAGCGCCTACTTTCTATCTCCTTTCCATAGAACGCTTTTCCTCTAGGGTAAGACAATCCTTCAACACGCGTTAACCTTCAACCTTCATTGCATGGTAATGATTTGTATACTGTAATAGCAACAGCTTTCATTCACAAAGAGTAAGCAGAAATCTCAATTTGCCCCTCCCACCAGCCGTCTCTCTTCGTTCATAACGAAAATGTATAAGCGTGAAGTCGTTCGTTTACTTGAAAAAGTGAATATACGTAAAAGAGAGCAATAAACACCCTGTGATGAATGCAAAAGGTGACCACTGTGCGAAGGTGGAGAGGATCAAAATGAAATGGAATATGAGACTTGGGTCTGGTAGGTAGGCTATCAAGCAAGCAGGCATGAGTGCTTTCATCAACGACTCCAAAAAAAAAAAAAAAAGACCAACGCCTCATTAAATGCCGTTCTGGCGAAGACTAGAAAGAAATAAACATCCTGTACGCAGACCGTATGTGCACCCGCAGCCCCAATCTATCTCCATTGTGGATCAACTTTCCCCATATCTGCGTTCGTTTCAATCTTATATATGTGCCTTGGGCTTTGGGAACCGAAACCGAAACATGAGAGAATATTTCACTCATTACCAAGGTCCAACGCGGACTGGCATGCTCGCACCGTATGTGCCTGAAAGCAACTGATGCCTGATCGAACCCAAATCGCCTGAGGACTGGCTCTGGTTGTTATTGCCAGTTTGCCCCATCCACCCCAGACCAGATTTGAGCTCGTCGACAGCGCCCTGCATCCTACCCCCCGCTTGTTCATTATGCTTGACGATCTTCTGGTCCCATACACCTTGTAACTGTATCCCAGCACCTCTCTTGGTTGCTTCGCGAATGACCAAAGCCCAGGCTTTCGACATTTCTTCGTAGGCGAGATGCTTGTGGTGGTTGTTGATGGGATTGTCCCATACTGGAAGACGATGGATGATCTCCGTAACTCCCTCTAGGAAGCTGAGGGACGTGGCGGTCTGAGACTCGTTTGGTGGGAGAAAATGTGGTGTGAAGTCGCCCAGTGCATCAAGAAGATCCATCAGGGCCTGGCGGACTCGGTTGTAAGCGTAGTCGGAGCCGTGGTTGCCACCAAATGGGAAAGAAGCACGAAGGGTGGATTCGTAGCTATTGAGCACACTGAGGGCAGAAGACACCGTCGGTCGCGGTGCAGTAGCAACAACCTCGGAGGCGATTCCGGAGTGTCGTTCGCAGATCGAGCGAAGCACAGTCCGCATTGCTTGTGCGTCTAGTGTTTCTAACAGTCGGGACAGAGTCAACGGTCGGCCAGTAATACCCGTTCTCATACGCTTCATTGTACGATTGGAAGAAGGGGTTGGTAATTGTCGGTTCAGAATGGCTGGTGAGTTCGACGGTGATGCAGACATCCGATCGTAGTTTTCGCCGCTTCCGCTCGACTCCTGCGAGCCAGATCGCTCCTGACGGTATACTGATCCATCATCATCATCGGCCTTTCGTTTTCGACTAGCCATAGTGTTGCTGTTATGCGAGGACATCACTGTGTTGTAGTAGAGATTAGTATGAACACTCGTTGTTCAAAAGAGAACGGGTAACACAGACTGGCTCGAGACGGAGAGAGACGAGGGTTGCTGTGGAAGTGAGGAAAGATGACAGGTGGAGTGGCGATTACGGTATTCATAGCTGGGTGACCGAACACAACAGAAGCGTCTTGAAGGTGTTCAGCAGATTTCAGAGGGGAAGAAGAGAGTATGTACTGCGTACTGAAGAGCAGTTGAGAGGAGGAGGAAGCAACCGATATATACGAAATCGGTGTGGGTCCGTTGCCGTTGAGACGCAAATTATTAAACGAGGACGAATCAGAATTTTGTATTTGGAACAGAATCTTTACTGCTGACTCTCTGGCATCAGCCGCTCCACGTCAACTCCTCGCCATTTATGGGCAGCGGGAACAACAGGACAGGACAACAGGTTCATTAACGTATGTCCGTAGTTGAACCCCTACAATACTCTCTTATTGGAGGACATCACTATCTGTCTTGTTTCATCTGTATATGTACCTCCATACATGTCTGTACTGCGCTAACCCGACCCTCAGTCAGCTCCCATTAACAACAATAATGGTGAAGTGAAGTGTCGGTGTGAATCCGCAACAGGTGTTCATGCTCGACTCGGCCATTCCGACTCTCCATTACACGGTGCCTGGGCCGATTGCAGGCCTGATGCAAGCCATGTTTGATGTTTGCCAAGCTGTTCGTTCCGTCCTGGAAACCCACCTTGAGCTTGGTTCTTGTCGAGAATAAAGTTATCTGGAGCAGGCACGCTTTCCATACAAAACTTTCTGGAAATATCTTTATTCGGACCACTGCGCCGGCTTTCTCTTCCTGGTGTTGTTATCCGATTCTTGTGGCAGGAAGAATGTTGCATTGATGCCTCGAGGACACCCGGGTCTGCGCTAAACACCGGCTGATGCATACTATATGGAAAACTTCGCCAAACTGCCATCTCTGCATAAAGTAGAGACACCAAATCCAAACGTTTAAGACCTCAGCCTGAGGGAGCCTGTGCAGACCGACGCATCGTCATGGAGGGTTTCAAGAATGCCTGAGAAGATGGAATTGAACCAAGCGAAATTCTCTTACTTGCTTCTATAGTATGTTGTACATGTAAAAAATCTTTGTGAATAGCACACTGGATGGTTTGTCCTTCCAACAGCGTTCGAATCATCTCAAACATTCTAGAGCCGAGTCAATGCCGTCTTTCTTTCCCACCACCGCGATTATGTTGAATAATTCGTTCTGCACTTTCTGCTAACAAAGGGGTTAGCCTAAAGACAGGAGGAGAGAGGCGTGCACAAACAGCCCTTGGAATCCGCAAACATTACCCAAGCACGCACACGGAGCGAAGAACTCGCCGGCTTGATCCCTAACCTACTGTGCAGATATTCACCCCATCCCCGATCCACTCTTGACTCTTTACTATCCCACCTATATCTCATTCCCGACCCACAGAGATTCCATCCCCAACCGCAATGCATTTGTCCGCACCATTAGCAACTTATCTGCTAAGGCGTTGTCTATTAGCCTGAATCCTTGCTGGCGGAAGTCTTGATCATTTGTCTGCCTGCCTACATCTCAGGGTCATCGTATCAGACGCTAGCACAAGCTAGTTTCTGTCAAGATTATCATCATAGCACAAATCGCAGCACACAATCATATATCACGAGGCACGCTTCACACTATACTCAGATCCGCAAATGACGATAAGCATCTTCCTGAAGCAACAGCAGCCATCCATTTTTCTCAAAGGCAGTATGCAGTCTTTGCCGCAGTGATTAAAGTTAAAGGAAAGGACAAAGGGGATATAATGAATGAAAATGACGCATTGCCTCAGCTGCCCCTATCGTACCTTTCCGTCCCTCGTCGCTCTACTCCTCCATCATGAGGCGCAACTTTACAGATCCACAAGTGGCGATAAGAATCTTGCTGAAGCCAGAGCTGACATCTGTTTCTCTCAAAGGCAATATGCGGTCTTTGTCGCGGTGACTGGAGATAAAGGAAAAAGACGAAAGGGAAAGACAATTAATATAGGTCCTTTACCTCGCCTGCCCCTATCCTACTCTCCGTCCCCATTGGAGCCTCATCTCAATCTACTCCGACTCATCCGACTCCATCACTGCAACAAACCACGCCACAGTCTCCAGCATCCCTTCGTCAATGTTAAACTCCGCCTCCCACCCCAGCTCCCTCTTAGCAAGTCTGCAGTCAGGATGGCGCATCTTGGGGTCATCCTTAGGAGCCGGGAGGGTAGCAATCCTGGTCGGAACGAACGAGTCGCCCTGGAGTTTGCAAACAGCCCTCGTAACCATCTCGGTGATCTCGATTATGTTGAACTCTTCTTGCTTGCCAAGGTTCATCGGCCCACCAGTGTAATCTGAGAGCATGAGGGCAACCAAGCCCTTGACGAGGTCGTCAATGTACATCAGGCTACGTGACGTGTTCCCGTCACCTGTGATGGTGAAATTTTCGCCGTTCAAGCATTGCTGGATGAATGTGGACACGACGCGGCCGTCGTCCATGCGCATGCGAGGCCCGAAGGTGTTGAAGATACGGGCGATGCGAACGTCAACGCCTTCCTGCTTGGCGTACGCATAACACAAGGACTCTGCGACACGTTTGCCTTCGTCATTGCAGGCGCGACGCCCGAAAGTCTTCACATTGCCAAGGAAGGTCTCGTCCTGAGGATTGTGAGCCCAGATTGGAAAGCCATATGCGCCTACAACGGAAGTAGCTTGTCAGCTCTCGACGTAGTCGTAAGGCGAATTGAGAGAATGAGAGTACTCACCACAGCTGCTGGCAAGAAGGAAGCGCGCATTGCGTGCCTTGGCATACTTTAGCATCTTCTTGGTCCCTTTAAAGCAAGTCGTGAGGATGGAAATGGGGTCTTTCATACAATCCCTCGGGCTAGCAGAGCCAGCAAGGTGGAAGATCTGGTCGACTTGATCGGGGAGACTTGGGATAGAATGACACACATCCCCTCTATCTTTCAATTAGCACGGAAGGAATGATGGATCGACAGATCTCGAAGAGTCGCTAGGAGGCAAAACTTACGAGATCAGGACAAAGTTCGGATCGTCCAGCCATTCCATGAGGTTCATATGGTGGCCAGTACTGAAGTTGTCAACTCCATAGACAGTATGGCCCCTCCTCATCAGGAAGTCGACGAGGTGAGAGCCCACAAAACCAGCAGCCTAGACGATGAGCTGTGTTAATGAACGAGCCCAACGATTGAGGTAAGACAATCCATACTCCAGTAACCATAATCTTCATCCTCCTGCTGTATGGAGGAAGCCAATCTTGATAAGAAGTCATGCCAGGTAACTTTAGAGAGCCATCTGGATTATCACCGAGATAGGTGCCTACCTCTTCCAAGATAGTACGTTGTACATCACGCGCTATACGGCAGAGATGATGCCTCACAAACGCAGCTCTATCCTCCCGACTCATTCGCTCAAACTCATCGGAAAAGAGCGGGTCAATGTTAATTCTACCCATAATACCTTTGATCGACGGATACAGGAAAGGGAGATCGTGTCCCTGATAATGTATAGGTAAAGAGACAGATTGCCTTTGATGAAAAGATGTAGCTTTTGATAATTGGACTCGAAGCAGAAAGCGAGAAGAGCTGATGGTAGAAAGGAAGTATGATTAGAAACTGATGTGGGTGGTGTGTGTGAAACTCTTGTTTATAGATGCCATTTCGGCTAGACGCAGTCACAAGTCTGAAAAGAGAGCCTTCGGCGCATTCAGGACAGGCACTTGCTGGTGCTCTATCGTATATAGCAGCTTTTGCAGCTAACTGTTCGATGTATCGTTGCAATACAATCTTGGATATATGAATGTTCTTCACCAACCCCTTTTTCCTCCACAGTCCCCTAAAAACCGATCGACCCTCTGCATTAACACCGGCCGCCAATATATATATTCCCTCCGGACAGTGAGAGCGCAAAATGTTGGTCCATGTATTTGAGGTATACGGTAATGGATGTTATATAACGTGCGGCGGTTACCAAGAAATATAACACAGTAGTAATTCATCAATATATTGCGCCGGGTCTTCCAAAGTGAAAAAATGCACCAGTTCTAGGCTAGGGGTCCTCGTTAAAGCTACCATAAGCTCATCGATTCATTATATGCAGGCAATCCAGAAACGTTGCCTGAATCAAACTATAAGTACCGCAGTAAGCACCAAACCCTAAAAACCTCTAGGTCTATCTGACAATCAAAACCGCGCTAGGTACCAGACCAGCCTCCTTCAACGTCAGGCCAAAATCCACTCCTTGGCTGTAAATCTTTCGTGGAAAGGTTTGCGTGAAGCTTTCCACTGGCGCGCCAGTTTCCTGCTCTAATGCCATAGCAACCTCAAAAAGAGTGGTGTCAGCCGGGAAGGACTTTTGAACGTTGCCACTCGGCAGCTGTAGACGCAACCTCGACTCTGAATAAGAAGGTTTCGCAGAACCAACAGGCCCAGCGGATGGTTTTGGTGCAGCAGGTTCTTGCGGGAGAGATTTGCCTTCACGCTCGGCTTTCTCTCTAGCTGCTTTCAGGCGTCTCTCTTCTTGGGTGGCCTTGATCTGTGCTCGAATGCGCTCCTTGGCGGCCAGCTCTTCCTGCTTCTCTTTACGTTTGGCTGCAGCTTCCTTTATTTGCTCTTTCTTCTGCAGATCTTCCTTGATGTCTTGAACCTCCTTAGTCGCCTTACGTCGGATCGCCTAATAAACAGAACAAGTCAGCACGTCGAATACCGGAGGCTATCACCGATCCGAGACTAACTTCGTTCTTCTTATTATCTTCCTTATCTACTTTAGCTTGCATCGCGCGCTTCTCAGCCCTCTTCTGCTTCAGCTCCTCCAACTTTGCTTTTTTCTCTTCTTCGGTGAGTGGTTTAATCTCTTCAGTAGATTCAGAGAAGTTCTGATGTTCACTTTGTTTGGCAGTTGATTAGCTTCTCAGAAAGCAATGTGGCGAAAGTTAGGATAAAGCAAACGTTAACACACGTCTTGGAAGCATGAAACTCAGCCTGAGCAGTGCTTCTGAATTTCCGCCCACAATCATTGCAAACTAAGGAATTGGCTACTTCGCCTGGCTTGAGGGCTTCTGGCTCAATCGTTGGATCTGTCTCATCCTGCTCTTCGCTGGGTGCTGGACCTTTGATCTCATCGAGAGATCTATCCTGATTCGCTTCGAGCCATTCCAGAGCACCCTGTACTGATATATATGTCAGCAGATGCATCGAGCTGATGTGTCGACGAATGGGCTCACAGCCTCCAGACTTCTTGACGGCGATTTCCGCGCGCTCTCTCTCAAAGCCCATGTCCAAGAGGACGACTAGATCGGAAGGAGTCATGACTAGCGGTGATTAGAGACGGAGAGTAGATGGTGTCTTGCGTCAAGAGGTGGTGTGTAGATGTGCTGGAAGGCGTGTCCTGGTGCTCTCTTAAGGAGAAGATGTTGGATGCGAAGCGAGCGAAGTGAAGACAGGCACGCATTTACCCACAGACGCGATGACGGTGTTGGCGGAGCCTCATTCGCCCTATTTGTGTCGGTTGGTGGTGTTCGCGAAGCGGCCAATGGAAAGTCCAGACCGCCAGCCATCCAGCTACGACATCGGTTCTTCCTCTCCATCCTGGAAAACAGCCAACCTCCTGCAGCAAAACATACAACACACAACACGCGCAACACATCATACGTATTCTGGCTTGAGGCCTTCGACCTGCTTTCCGCACTGCGTTCAATAAACTGACTGCTCTTAACCGCTGCTCTCATTTTCTGCGCTCGCCCGACCCCAGCTTGTCCACCACCCACGTTTTCCACAAACATGTCCGTTGAACTTGATCCTCCAGAGCTCGGCTTCCGAAGTGCGTTGCCTATATCTATTGGAATAGTCCTGGCATCTTGACTGATGGTGTCTGCAATCCAGGACCTTTTACACACGAAGTTTCCCAGATCCTTGTGTTGAAGAACCCAAACACCGATCCCGTCGCTTTCAAGGTGAGCGAGCTTTCTCAGAAATTCTGTCGGAGAAGTATGTCTTACTCGTTATCCCTCCTAGGTCAAAACCACAGCTCCAAAGCAGTACGTATTCCCAAATGAGGTTGCAGCCCCCCGTCTTTAACACTCGAATACAGGTATTGTGTACGGCCGAACTCTGGGCGCATTGAGGCCGGACATGAAGTAAAAGTGCAGGGTAAAAGGCGTTATCCCTTGGTAGAATTCAAGGAAATGCTGAATCGCTGTTTAGTTCTCCTGCAGGCTATGAAAGAAGACCCACCTGCAGATGCGAAGTGCCGAGACAAATTCCTCGTCCAGTCCGTTGCTGTTACCGCAGACAAGGAGTTTTCCAACGTTCCATCCATTGTGCGCTCTCCGCTCAAGCGCCTCAAATCCAGTCTACTAATGGTTTCTGCAGTGGCAGCACGTGGACAAAGCCGCCAAATCCTCAGTCCAAGAGAAGAAAATTCGGGTTATCTTCTTGCCTGCCGAGGGCGAAGCGCCAGTGCTAGATCATAGCCATACTAACGGCAATGCAAGTCTCCAGCTCGTGCACTTCCCCAATCCCCAAGCTGACGCTGAAATTTAGCAGTCGGACCGTTATTCCCCAGACGGGTCTCAACCTGCTACATATCGCTCTCCATCTCCAGAGGCAATGACTCCTCGCCATACGATCCCTACCAACTCAGTACCTCCTCCAGACTTGCACCCTTCCGACTCCGTGGACCTCACCGAGCCTGTATTCCCTATCACAACCGTTTCCGCAACCTTGGATGACAAGACAGTAACAGCCACAGATCCCCTCAAAGATCTCCAAGCCCAGCTCGAAAGAGCTCATACAGAGATCGCGAGATTGCTCAAAGAGAAAAACGACCAGGGGCTGCGACAGAGGAAGACAGACGCGGTGAACCAGGAGATAAGGGAACGAATCACGACCGGAACGACAGGTTTGGGTGTTGAACAGCAACCCCTTGAAGGTGTGCCTGTACAGGTCGTTGCTGCTCTATGTCTGCTGAGTTTCTTGCTTGCGTACCTTTTCTTCTAATCACAAGCATTTCGTTTCGAGGTAATTTGTTGGCGAGTTAAGAAGGATACGGGCAGACGGGACGCAACGAGGGAGAAGGCTGGACTGGAGGCAGAACCAGGATCTCCTTCCAAAATAAAAAAGAAACAGGAGTTTCCTCAGAACTGTCTATTGGGGCAAAAGGCGAGCTGCTGAATGTTCCATCACCTGTCATGAGGATGAAAGAATAACGTAATACATGGGTTTCCTTTCATACATGTTTTTTTCTTTCATTTTTCCATATGTCCCCTGGGAGGGAGGAAACGAGGAAGACTGCTTTTGCTTTTCCAAATTCTTGGGTTTGTCAACTTTATCTTGTACTCTAGCGGAGCTACCACACCCTCCCGTATTTGCTCCTTTCAACTTTTTTTATCCCTCCTCTTTTTGGCTCGTCCTTCTTTATACTCATACATCCTCCTCTTTTTCGGAGATGTGATTTTTTTTTTATGTGCTAGCATAAAGGGGTGTGGAAGAGAGTTCAAATGACGTTGGCGGACAGACAGAATCGACTAAAACGGAAATACGAACAGGAGTGATAGACCCCTATCCTATCAATTTATTTTCGTTGTGTAGAGTTACTGAAGGAAATCAGCACTAGCGTAATGGTAGTCTGGCTTGCACCGTTCCTGTAGCGGCTAGCTGCACAGGGTTCGGATATTGTAGTGCGTGAGATGACCCCCTATTCGGCATGTTTGCCCTGTGATCATGGAAAAGGGGGTTTTAAGCCCAGTGGCGCATATCGATCTACATGGCTCCTTGACACGGTTGCTCATATAAGATAGTTTTTGTTGTTAGTGGCTTGTCGGCATCTAGGCGTTATACATATTATCATGGTGCCTGCACGCAACCAAAAATAAAGTTATGTGCTGCTGCCAATTTAAGATCACTCATGCCATACTGGAAAGTAGTGTTTCGTGCTATGATTCTAACCCCAGCTTCACAGAGCGTGTGCATGTTTATAGTCATAAGCAGGGCTAAGTAGCAATGCTTATGCTAAAAGGGAGAACAAAAACAAAAAGAACGCCATAATGCCTTCTGAAGACTCTCAGAGAGAGAAGAAAGGGCAGTCTTAATTCATACACCGGTGTCAATTCACCCACTATTTGACACCAGGAATCGGTTTCCCTTTTTCCTCATTCGCACCTAATTCCTCTATACTCCACCCCCCACCAGCCCCAACTTTCCTTCCCCCCTCCTTCCTTTTAACTCGACACCAAAGCCCAACCTCCCTATCCCACACAAACTGCCATATAACATAAACCCAGCTCTTATGATGCGGCAGATCCTGGTAGAATTCCTTGGCCATCTCGTGCAGAACAGGCAAGCGCGTCCATGGAATCGCAGGAAAATCGTGGTGCTCATTATGCAGACCGACGTTGTAGGTCAGAATGTTCAAGGGGCCGTAGTAGGAGAATGTTTCCGGGACGAGCGCCAGGAGGGAGGCATTTCGTGCGCCGGCTGGGAGTTTCTCGAAGACATAGTGCTCGGCGATGAAATGTGCGGCGCAAGGGTGCAAGGAGCCCGCAAGGAACGAGCTCAAGACCAGGTAGGCGACCGCATGACCACCAAAGGATTTGTAAAGGACAGCGTCAAATGCTGCTTGTGCGGCGATGTTCAGGAAGTGAATTTGAGTGAAAGGGAGCTTGTAGACCATCACAGGTCGGATAGCGTAGAAGAGGATTTGGAAGGTGCAGAAGAAAGCCTTGCCAAGCACTGAATCCAGCAAGAAGGCCTCCAGAGCGGTGGGGAGGTCAGTATCCAGGCCATCCACACCGAGGGACTTGTGATGCGTGAGATGATACGGCTATCATTCAATCAGCATTTCCACCCAGCACTCAGAAGAGACCGTCCACATACCCTAAACGCAGCGCTATAAGGCAATCCAATCGGCAAATTCGCGAACATCGCAAACAACCGATTAGCGATTGGAGACCTGAACGCAAGGTTATGTGAAATCTCATGAATTGCCAAAAAGAGGTTCTGATTGGCAGTCGCGCCGACGACATACGCCGTGAGGAGGAACTGCCATGAGAGGAATTCTGTGTTTCTTAGGAGGTATGCACAGGAGATCTGGAGAGTAACCACGAGGAAGACGAGGTATTTCGTCAGAGGCTCGGGGCCGCAGAGCTTCGTGACCTGGGGATTTGTAACACGAGGAAATCAGTTCCCGTGCATTGTGTAGAAAGAGACAGAAGAAATCACCTCTGGATGAGCCTTTATGATAGCCTGCCTCCTCGACCGATGAGGTTCCTCCGTATATGTCCAGAAAAACGCACTATCATGATTCTCATCATCCATCTTCAGGATAGGCGATTCCGCAGCAGCAGCAGTACTGCATTCCCTTGCAGAAGTAGTCCGCCGAGGAACGACTACATCGATATCTACCGCCGAAACAGCTTTGACTGCTGGAGAATGCATCATAAAGAATTGGGGTTTAGGTGTGGAAAAAGGAATGGACGCATCAAAGGATGCAATGGCGAGATTTTTGTTGGTGTAGTTTCCAAGGCGATGCTTGAAGGAGTACAGGGTCTCAAGTTTTGTGATCCGTGCGCGAAACCCTCGATGCTCTGCAACCCTATCAAAATACATTCAAAAATCTGGGTAAAAATTAGAGCAAGTAGGATTCTGCATAAATGGTATTTCTACTAGCATTTCGGGATTCCTTGAGTGGTTGTTGCGGAGTTACATGCTGCAGGCGGTGATCGATAACAAACATCCAATCACCATCACTTAGCGAGTCCACGTTGAGAGAGCAGTGACTTGGATATACAAGTGATGCTTGCAAGTCTATCCCTTGTCCTCAGGATTTGGTTGTTTTATTTTATTGCTATCTTATGAGCCGTGAATTTATGCTTTATTTTGGAGAGCTGTTTAGTTCCCTTGCCGGGCGAAATCAGAAATCGTCCCCGCGGCTGATAACCTCCTTTACCGTCGGACGCAGCAAAATAGTCTGCAATTTTTAGTAGTGCAAAGTAGACCATTTAGCAATGGCAAATCACTTACATGCTCATATTGCGCCGTGTATGAACCTTTGATATCACACAACGGAGGGTAAGCTTCCACGATCCCACTCGACACAAGATTATTCAACTGCATCAAGTTAGCCTTTGTCCATGCCTTTCTTAAAATTCAATCTTAAGCCTACTCCAAGGAGGTATTTATCTTGTCCGAGGCGGTCAAGGTATCTCCTACAGAAGGGCAGTGTTCCGAAGTTTTTAGTGATGGTGTTGAGCAGTGATTTGGCGGAGGATAGTCGTAAGGACACGTTTGGAGCATCTGCCCGTTTGGCGTAATGCGATACCTCCAACTGCAATGAGTTAGTATCGATGCTCTAAACGCGGTGAGCCAGTCCGCTTACATCGTCTCTGACGTATCCCTTTCCAGTGCTACCGAATGTCTCAATCGCAAATGTCTCCCCTTCTTCCATTCTTGTTTGATCACCTCCTTTCACGATCGGTACGCTCTTTCCCCCATGAATCATATAGTGGCAGATGTCGTGTCCATTCAGGTTGCGAATGGCCTTGACAGGATAGGTTGTTCCACCAATAGTCACTTCATAGCTCTCCATTGCTTCTTGGATAGCTGCGCCGATATCGCACATTCGTACGTCAATTCCAGCTTCCTATATGAGGATTAGAATGTCTTCCCCTAGAAACTTGTGTGAACAGTAACCGCATCCCCTTACCCTAACACCAGTGTTCGTTGCATCCTTCACGGCAGCAAGTAGGTTGTCATAGACGGGATCAAACGACATGGTGAATGCGCTGTCAACAATCCTCCCATTGATATGAACTCCAAAGTCGACTTTCATGACGTCCTCCTTTTGTAACACCATCTTATTCCCTGCATTTGGCGTATAATGAGCTGCACAATTGTTGAGACTGAGTCCAGTAGGAAATCCCATTCCACCCTTCAGGTTGTCACCCTCTTCCAAGCCCTGGTGACCCGTTAGGGCTCGCACACTATCTTCGATACCCTCAGCAATCTCTGTTAAGGTTTGTCCTGGCTTGATATTCTCCTGGGCCCATTGGCGAACCTGCCGATGGATCTCGGCACCATGGCGATAGTCGGTAAGAAAGTCATTATTCATACGGTCGAGGTGACGCTTTTCTTCATTTGTGGTACGGTATGCATTTTCGTTCTTATATTCCTGAATCTCGCCCTCAGGATACTGGCCGTCGGGGAAGAGGTTGGAGACAAGCACTCTGGGCGGAGAAGTCTGCGACTTTGGAGAAGCGCTTTTCTTCTTCTTGGGCTTTCTCTTCTTCTTCTTCTTCTTTGCTACTTCTGTTGCTCCGCCCTCAGCAGCACCGCCTTCATCGTCCTCTGAGTCATCATTATCCGGATCGCCATCCTCAATCAGATCAGACTTCTTTTGGGTTGCCTTGCCCTTGCCGTTGGATTTATTTGATACCTCCACTAATACGATTGGTAAGCCTCATAGCCCCATTATTGAGCTGGTAAGGACCTCAAGATTCACACGCACAATTGAGCTTTTCGAGGCCGGCACCAGCTTCCGCAGCCATGGTTGTGGGGATGGAGATGTAGATTTTCCAAGCACTATACTGTGATAGAGCTCTGACCGATTACCAGTTATAGTATTGAATCTCGATGCTGATGTCGATGAAAAGGCCGTACAGCCTAGGTGCGTTAGTGGGGTGGAATGTGGAATGTGGTAATAGAATATATAATATGCGGCTCCCATTGACCACCTTACTCAGCATGTTATCCGTGGTTGGAACTCGGTCTTTTTTCTTTAAAACAGTAGATTACATCGTTCATGGTAGATTAGAAGAGTTATATTGTGGTGCCTTCTTGGAACGATATACAAGACTGTTGATTTGGAAATGGTCACGTCATAGCTCCTTGCCGCCATCTCGTGCAGACCCCCAAACATTTCTATGTCACGGCCCGTTTTTATCTCCATCCATCCTTCTTTTTCTCTTGCCATTGATGGTTCGGAATGAGGAATGCCGCTCCGCCCGCCTCTCTGTCGTTTCTGTGTCTGGCCCCAATTGCACCCTCGGGTTTTCTTCCATGTCTCCGCCATATCCCGCGTCGATAATACGAAGAATCACTATGAAATCCTCAACCTCCCCACAACTGCCACTTCCGGCGAAATAAAGAAGCAAGTAGAAGGCGCATTGCATTGCTCTCGTTGGCATTAATAACATGCTGCAGGAGATTCTATGACCTCTCTAAAGCTCACCATCCAGACCGCAATCCCAATGACCCCCATGCCTCCTCACGCTTTGTCCAGATCTCAGAAGCTTACGCCATCCTCGGGTCCCCCCCAAAGCGTGAACGGTATGACCGTGACTTGCATATTTCACCCCGTTCGTCTCCCAACATAAAACCATTTGCCAGGGGTCAAGCAGGCGGTCGTCCGGCAAGTGGCCTAAGTCGCAGAAGAACTCAATTTCGTGGGCCTCCAACGAGTTTCTATAGCCAGGGAGGTTGGGGTGCGCATAGCACCAAAAGGGCGCAAGCGCAGGCCAATGAACCTGCTTCTTCTGCGACGTCGAGTACTGG
The DNA here is from genome assembly GCA_022345705.2 of Sabuloglossum arenarium. Taxonomy (NCBI): domain Eukaryota; kingdom Fungi; phylum Ascomycota; class Geoglossomycetes; order Geoglossales; family Geoglossaceae; genus Sabuloglossum; species Sabuloglossum arenarium. Next base: position 91,384 of record JAJDMY020000550.1, on the reverse strand, counting down.
AGGATTTGGGCCTGCAGGACCACAAATGGGTCGCAACGACGACGTGCCGCACTTCGACCGCGAGTGGCATTTCAGAATGCACGAGCAACAGGAGTTGCGGTGGCGATCTAGGAGGCGGAGAAGAGAGAATGCTGGCCTTGGACTGAATGAAGGAGTGTTCGTGAATTTTGCAATTGTCGGGGGAATCCTCATAATATCTTTTGCACTATCGAGCCTTTTTGTAGGCACTTTGAAGCGTCACCATGACGACGAGGTGAGGAACAGGTCTAGATAAAGGGGGTCTTTTGCTGCCGGCTTTTCTTTTGGATTTCGGTCAGGTATATCACCATATATTGATACGAACAGGTCGATTTGTGAAGAGAAACACGCTTCCTTCAAAATTCTTAGTCTACAAACGAAGGAACTAAACTAAGTATCATGATACAATCCTTCGCCTTATGATGCGCTCTCCTGCTTGATCGGTTTTATCCGTCTACTCCGTACAGCCTCGAAATCCACCAGATTACAAAATCGCCCGCTAGTTTCTATAGCTTTGTACCTTGGTCCTAACGGGTTGACAAGGGTGAGTAACCCCTAGGATTCGAAGGTGAAGCTGGCTCCAACCTATGCATGTGTCAGTAGAAGTTGGTGAACATCGAAAGAAAAAAAAAATCAAACCTTATGGGCAGCCTGGTTCAGGTTCTGGGTATCAAATGAAGCACCTAATCCTAGGGTCACTCCGGGACGGAGGAGAACGTTGTATGCAAGGGCAGCAATTCCACGGTCGTTGATCTTGGCCTAGAGGAGAAACTAATGTGAGTAACGTGAAAAAAAGTCATGCCATCCCAGTAGACGCACTGCCTGGGACTTTCAGGCCCATGGCCTCCCTACCTTAGCAAAAGAGGTGGCATCAAGTTTGTACTTGCTAGCGACTTCGAGCCCAACATTGTTCGGGCCCTTGGAATCCCAGCTTGCCTTGGCACCAGCTTCAACCTGTGAGTTAACCTTATGGTAGTATGAGGCAGCAAAGACACTCAGATTGTTGGTAGCGGTGATAGCAGCGGTGTACTCAGGAACGGAATATCCAATGGCAGCGGAGTAACGCGTAATCGCGGCTTTCTGAACATCATAACCAGCCTCGGCACCGACCAAGAAACCGTCATGGCCAAGAACAGCATCGATGTTTGCAGTCGGGCCCTTGAGGAGATCAAAGAAGGCACGAGCGTGGAAGTTCGGTTGCTTGAAGTACAGATTCAACTTTGCTCCCTTTGACTGGGAGCTGGGAAGAAACTGAGTCAAGACCTCCGCCTTGAGCCCCTTCGCGATAGTGTTGTCCAGTTCGACCTTCGTGTCGAGAGCATTGAGCGTGGTCCACGCCTGAGTGATGGTCAAGCCTGCACGAACATATTGCATCAGCAAGACTGATTGTCCAGTTCGGACGGCAATCTGAAAATAGCCGGACTTCTTGAGTCTGGTAGTAGTAATGAAATGAAGGTGGTTGAAGAATATACCAGTGGGGGCATCGGTATATTTTGCCTCGATCTAGTGCCACGCATACAACAGTTAGTGCCTGCAAGCGCTAGAGAAACCATGAAGCCTTTTGGAGCAGCTAGCTTACCTGTCCACCAGTAGCAGATTCATGAGCAGATTTGCCTTTGACATTGAAGCTCACGCCGTTCGGAGCCTTGGACTTGACCTCAAGGGTAGCTGAATAAACAGTTAGCCATTTCATAGTCGACAATTCATCTCAATTAGGATTTGCCTTACCCGCAGCGGTATGGTAGAAGTCCTTGTTGAGGAGCTACAGAAGACAGAATCAGCAGAGTTGGTGAAAGCCGGCGCCAATCCAGAGTCTAGCATCATAAAGGTACATACATCATTTGATGGCTTCGCGATATCGGCGAAAGCTGGAACAGACATGATGTGCAGTTGGGATGTGTAGATGGGTAGTTTAATCGATGTCTTCGGGTCAGAGATGTTCAGTGAAGAAAAAGGGCCGAGTTGAAACAAGAAGCCTGCGTGCACGACCAAGGGATGTGATTGGTTTCTTTCCATTCGTTAGTCATCACAACAACACTGCAATATTTCTTTTAATTCAATTTTTTATTGTCAAGTGACACTTAAGGAATTTTCAACATTTACAAAGTCATTATTCATGATATGGAAGTGCATACTTCTCACAATCCCCGCAAATAAAAAAACTAAAAAAACCAAAAAAAAACAATGAGACTGCCGTCCCTCGCAGCTTTCTGGATTCATTCTTCCTCATATTTCGCGACATGAATTGCGATAGCCCTATAACTGTTAGTTGAAGTGCTTTGAGAATTCATGCAGGCATGTCTTACCGTCCGCTAGGGTCAGTCTGCTTAGACCACGTTGGTGTCCACCGCATCACTGTGGACCCACAGTATGATGGAAAGTGTTCATCAAACATCGTTCGATACCAGTATCTAGTAGAGTGGTCAGCCTCAGAATCTGTAAATTGTTGAGCAGATACCTTACGCTTCCTTAGAATCTGGAATGTCGTCACCCCATTCAGGCTTAGGGTTTTTCAGTTGTTCATCGGTAACATGAAGTTCAGCATTGTCCTTGAGGGCATCAATCCACCCATACCCAACACCGTCACTGAATTGCTCCTTTTGACGCCAAAGTATCTTATCAGGAAGATACGGCTCAGCTCCAGGCTCGTCACTGGTATCGAATGCCTTCCGGAGGATGTATTTTTCAATCCGGTCCTTTGTGATCATCTTCTCTTGCGGATCGATGTTCATGGCAACTTCCAGGAACTAAAGAGTATTAGCGAAATCGAATGGGCTCATCTTAAATCCAACATACCTGCTTATCCAGGAAGGGAACCCGAGCTTCCAAACCCCAGGCTGCAGTGGATTTGTTTGCCCTTAGGCAATCCGCAAGATGGAGATTTTTGACTCGCCGGATAGTCTCCTCATGAAAAGCCTTCTTGTCAGGAGCAGCATGAAAATATAGGTATCCTCCAAAGATTTCATCACTACCTTCCCCACTGAGAACCATCTTCACGCCCAGGGCCTTAATTTTTCTGCTTAGGAGAAACATGGGCGTGGATGCCCGGATTGTTGTCACATCGTATGTCTCTAGGTGGTAGATGACGTCTGTGAGAGCATTGAGTCCATCCTCGATAGTGAATATAAAACTGTGATGCTTTGTACCCAAAAATTTGGCAACTTCCATTGCAGCTTTCGTATCAGGAGCATTGGGTAGTCCAATTGAGAACGAGTTGAGCTGGGGCAAGGATGTAACTGTAGTCAAATGGTCTCCGTCGTCAATGCCTACGAGACCAGTTTGGGATGCCACATGATGTCCATTAGTAGTACCATTCGTAATCCCATTAGTTATTCCATTGGTTGTTCCGTTTGCGAGCGCCTTTTGCCTTAGAGTTTCCCGTTGGGCAATTGCTGCGACCAAGCTCGAGTCAAGGCCTCCAGATAACAGCACTCCATAAGGTACTTCAGCCATCAATCGTTTGCGGACAGACTTCTCCAATGTGGTTCGCAAGAGCTTGTAGTCGATCGGCGTAGATGGTACATTAGCCGGGTCCCACCAGGACGGCTGGAAATATCGTGTCGTCTTGCCTGTTTTCGAATCGAAAACATGTCCAGGTGGAAAGGCAATGATTTTATCGCACACAGGATGAAGGCCTTTTAATTCTGACGAGAAGTAAACAGATCCAGGGGTCTCATTGGACCACCCTTGGTAGAAGCTTGTGATACCGATTGGGTCGCGTGCCGCAATTAGACGATCTTGCTTTGTATCATAGAGGACCCATGAAAACATGCCATCCAGATGTTTTGGAGCATCGATGTCATATTCAGAATACTAACTTACTGGTTAGCAAAGCCCTAAGCCTTGTTTATGAGGAGCACTTGCCAATGGGATGATAACTTCACAGTCCGAATGAGTCTTGAATTCATAGGGGGTCTTCAACTGCTTGCGGATGACCCTATGATTGTAGATCTCGCCATTGACAGCAAGAGACAGTGACTTGTCATGATTCGTGAGAGGTTGGGCGCCACTATCTTTTGAAGGGTAAGCTTTCATGTAGTTTTGTGCAGAGATTGACCGCTTACCAACTCCAACAATACTCAGACGCTCATGGACGAGGACTGCGCTTCGAATTAATCTCAGAACAGCAGAACCCACTATCGTGACTTACTTGTATTGTTCGAAATTACATTTCCACCTGAATTGTGTCAGCTATAGTGAACTCATGTAAAATATCATGTTACTCACTCCAGTCAGGGCCACGATGCCGTACCCTAGAGCAACACGTCAATTAAGATATAATTAGTCGATTTGAATGGCACTTACGCCTTGCCCATCCGCAAGGCTACTGTCTTGAATTTGTTCACATCGGGGTGGCTACACGTGTCGAGCAGTCAATTGGCTTATCAACTGAAACGAGGGGCTAAAACGCCCCTCGATGGAGATGTTGACAAGAATACAAGTGTCCTCACCGGTGACAGGCAAAAATTCCGCACATGTTTCCGAAGTGAGAAGAATTTTAAGTCCGGCGAGGGCGTAAAACGGTTTTGTGAGATTCAGGTGTCGCGGAGGACAGAGCTGAAATTTATATCTGTGCACCATGTATGTACAAAAAGTTCACATTGACTCATCCGAAATCGGCAGCCGCTAAGTAGTTTCCATCTTCCTTGCTCCTCTTTCTTATCTCGAGTTGCTCGTTCAACATCTTTGCGAAAAGCAACATTTTCCTCCGTTGCGCGTGGCATCATGTCATCATCGATAGCTTGGTTCTTTCGGCTTTAGTGACAGCAGATGACCTGAAGCCCAAATCGATTGGCGAAGTGCATCACCAATCCAGGGGGGATGAAGCAATGCCAACCAATGAGTTCAGCCTGTTGATCGCTCGCAACCCACGCCCCACGGAAACTGAGAGACGGCACCAGAGCTCCCCAAGCTCCCCCGGAATCTACCCCGTGGGGGCGTGCATGGGGCTTGGAGCTACACTACCTACTGGGGCAATTAGGGGCTTTTTTTTTCAGGCACGCGCTCTGTCACCCGTGATGGATACAGCCATATGCCTGTGTGCTGCGCCGTAGTGCTTATTGTTTCACTATTTTATTTTTTCTGCCGTGGGATTTGCCGCGGGATTGGTCTTCCATATCACAAAATTACTTGTTCATGGCGGCCATTCTCCACTTGGCATATTGATCGTCGAATAGAGTGTCCGCTGGCACATGAGTGTGTTAGGATAGTTGCAAGAGAGATGCCCGTTTGCGGCTTCTCACGGGCTCAATGGAAGCATGACAATAATTGTCGTGTCAGACTCGTGGGGTAAATGGAAGGCTACGAAGGCACATTAATGTCTTCGTCATCTGCAGCTGTCTTTTGCCTAAAAAATTTCAGAGCAAAGCAAAAATTCTACCAACAGCCGTGCATGTGACTACTCAATATGTTTGGCCTTGCTTCCAGACTTTGTGGACGGGGGTTAATTTGAATATGTTTTCATTTAATGCTTGCCTTGGATTCAGCTGGTGTCACAGCTCTGGCAGACTATTGTTGGATCGCCGCAAACGCCCTCATCAAAATTGCGCCATAGAAAAGGGCCAACCACATGAAGAATAATCCCGCCGCTATCACGTCATACACCCATAGCTCATCATCCAACTGATGAACTTGCAGAGGAACCGGTCTGGTATATTTGTGCGTGACAAATCAAGGAGCAGGGTTCTCCTTTACAATATGCTTGACCTTCCTTTCATAAGCAGCCGGATCTTTTTTGAAGAGATTATAGGCCTCTGCTTGTGCAGGAGATTCTGGATTTGGGTCATCCAAAAGAGCCTGGATGCCCAGCAAAATCTGTTTGATGGTGATTGCGGGTTTCCAGCCTTCTTCTTCGTTCAAAATAGAAAGGCATACTGTGCCGGACGGATACACATTCGGATGGAATAGCGGGGGGACAAATTTGCCTATGAGAAGTCAGCGGTACGGCGATAGAACACGAAAAAGGGTCGAACAAACATTTGGGCGGTTTGGTGGGATACTCTATAGTCACTCGTCAGTGGCGCATGGAGCCCAATGAAGTGATGTTTACGAACCGTCAGGAAAGATAACATCAAGTTTGAAAAGCCCACCCTCCCACAAAGTCTTTTCTTTGCCAGGGATGCCGCATTCCCATTTCTTCAAATCCAGAACGCCTTGTGCGTTTCGCTGAGGTTTGGCGAAGAAACCAAATGGGTGATCGCGACGCCACTGCTTGCTGATAACGTTACACTAATATTAGCCTGAGAGTAAATTAGGGCGAACGCAAGGTGAAGGCGGGCATCGAGTCGCACCGTTCCTCTTGAAGTCGGTTATGACAGAGAGACATGATGACCCAAAATACCCTTGGACGATGTTGAAACTTAGGAGATTTGCTTAGATGCTATTTGGTAGGGAACAAGAAGCTTAGGAAGGCGCTGGAAAGTGAGCGCGGTTAGCAACTGGAACTACCCCTCGAAGTACAAAGGAAAGAGAGAGTTTGAGGAGGTTGGAGAGGTACAAGAGTTGGGATTTAATCCAATGTAGGGTAACCAAGAGTGATCGTAATCGTAGCGGGGTGCATTCATTCCGTCGGTAAATTTGCATGTAAATGTTCGTCCTTGAAACAGTGAAGCTTGCTTGAACGAACAATTGCTCAGGTATTTCTAAATGGAGAAGAGAGATGAGACTAAGCTCAATGTTCCTCATGGATCCGAGGCTCTTCCAACGCCGGAACTAGGGCTAGAGAATGTTTCCGGCCCAGAAGAAGATGATCTTGACGATCTTGATGGTGGGATATCTCGCCTAGGTAGTATCTTGTGTTATGGCTGACAGACAATTTACAGATCTACTTGATGAGTTTTCTACAACAAAGATAGAGGAGAAGGAGAAGGCTCCACTACCGTTAGGGTCAGGGCCAGGGAGACCTATAGAGCCGTTGTTCCCGAATGCGAACGACGACTTTGCAAAGGAACTACAAGCGGGAATGGCAGACTTGCTAGGCGAGTTAGAGACATCGGTAGGGGCAACGTCCTTCGGGGATATGGACACGAAGCTGAAGGAATGTAGCCAGACATGCAACAGCAGTTTGAGAAGTTCGTTAAGGAGTTAGGAGATGTGACGGCGCTTGCTTCGGATGATGGAATCGAGCCTACTCCATTGTCTAAAGCTGGTCCTACTACAGCCACCGACGACTTCCAAGAGACAATACGAAGGACCATGCAGCGAATGCAGGAATCTGGCGAGCAAGCCACTGCCGTGGCAGCAACTGATGATACAGATGACATTCTGGCAGAAATGTTTAAGCAAATGCAAGGTGGTGCTCTCGAAGGCGGAGAGGAAGACTTCTCCAAGATGCTACTTGGCATGATGGAGCAGTTGACTAATAGGGATATTCTCTACGAGCCGATGAAAGAGCTAAACGAGAAATTCCCCGCCTGGATAGAGAACAATAAAGATACTGTTTCCAAAGAGGATCTAGAGCGATATCAAGGACAGCAAGCGTTAGTTAAGGAAATCGTAACGAAGTTTGAGGACAAGAGTTACGCGGATTCAAATGCTGCAGATAGAGAATATATTGTGGAGAGAATGCAAAAGGTTGGTCTTGTATACACCACCAAGATGGTTCATTCAACTGACCCCCTGAAAGATGCAAGCAGCAGGCTCACCGCCTCCTGACCTTGTGGGAGATATGAACGCTGCTACAGAAGCACTGGGTGGCCTTGACTCTGGTTGTGCGCAGCAGTAGAACAGGTAGACCTTTTCACGCTAATCAAAAACGGGGACATGTGAACGCTGAACCTATTCTCGCATTCAGCGGGCCAATCCCTAGCGTACAACATTTGACTATGTTGTATATTACAATATTGTCCAAACAGGTCCTCCATCGGTAATCCTACCGCGTGGTGTTGCCCGTCTGAACTTTCTATTCAATATGAATCTCGACTTTAAATCCGACGCCAAAACTCCATAACCTGCATTGCTTGCTTGTGATACAAGAAGAGAAATACATATGAACAGCTGAAAGGTCTCAGCCAGAGGATGTATCCATCCCCTGATCGTGGTTATTGCATTCCGCATTTACGAGGTCCAGGAAAAGTCGATCGTATTCTTCATCATCGCTGACATGGTTTGAAGAAGCACCCATCTGACTTGAGGTTGAATTCCAGTTGTTGACTAGATCTGGCGACTCCAGCATTGATACTAGAGCTTCCAGCTCCGCGTTCTCTTCGCTCAGGGGGTCGTCGACCATGCCGGTATCTGAACGACTCAATACAGAGATATGAAGTAGTTGGTGGGGTAAATATACCTTCTAAGTAGCTAGACCGCATTGTTGATATATCCTCATCCTCCTCCAACATCGGTACCTCCTTTGCGATCCTCGCCTGAGTAGCCTGCCACCTCTTCTGCTCCGAGACGTAGATAGTCCTCATAATCTGCACAAAAATCAATTAAATTCAAGCCCTCACAAAAACCACCACCAGACTCCAAGCATTCATACTTCCTCCTCACCCCCTCTCGCCTTCCACTGCCTCTCCTTTCCTTCCTCTCTAACTCTCTTCAGGAACAGATTCCGCCGTCGTTCCCGCTCGTGATCCATATTTTGTAGCAAGGGGTTTGCCTTGATTGGTCTTTTCGAGAAGGGCAGTTTTGAGCGGGAGGTCCGGGAGGGTGGAGACATTGGGGGCGAGAGAGGGAAGATTCGCGTGTTGGAGTGGCGGCGGGGAGAGAGAGGCGATGATTTGTACGGGACATATTCGACGTGGGAGAACATCTTGGTGGGTTCGAGTTGTTTCTCTGATGGCTCTTGTGCGGAGTATTTTTATGGTATTGGGAGGAATTGGGACGAAGACGCGAAGTCAACGCGATGAGAGGGCGCGCCAAGCTATTAATAATTATGCCGAAGTCGGTTCATTCGCGTTGCCTCGACTTACCCGGACTAAGGATAAAAATCATGGCATGCTCTTCAGATTCTCGTAGAGATACTGCAGTTTTTTTTTTTTTTTTTTGAGAACCCTTAACGACATATATTTAGGATAAGTTAAAGGTAACTAATTACATTACTAAGCGTGAGAGTGTCAAGTATAAGAGTGTTTTCACTATAAGAGTTCCCTTTCTTTATATAGCTATGAGATTTACTGATATTACTATAGTGTATATGAAAGTTCCCCGGATAAGCCGATGTGAACAGTCTCAGACAGTCTCGTCGAGTATGTGTGTTACAGCTGAAGCTCCAGGCGGAAGTGTCTGGGGAATAGTATCATTGATCGCCAACATACTCTGATCACGTATCTCAAAACTTTAAACAGAACAACTTAAAAATTCAATACCGACAACGCCTTCTCAGAGGAAACCAGTCCCAGTCGTCCAGGGCGATAGCCCAGTTGTGTGTTAGGGGTCAGTCACAGACGAGGTCCTGAATACTGCCTTACGTTTGTATCGCTGCTGCTTCAAAGTTGTACTATCATAGGGCTTCAGATTAGGTCAAGCAGGCCACTGGAAGCGTGTGAAAACTACTCACAAATTTGTTGCCGTTCACTTCGAACGGTCTTATTGGGTCACCTGAGTTTGTTATCTAGGCAGGACGACACCTGTCAGTTCGTCACTCGCCCCCCTTCTTCCAGCTGGATATAGCTGCTCGGGAACTGCTTTCATACCGGAAGCGGAGCAACTCCTAAGTTGCCAGTGAAAGACTAGGAGAGTTAGTACACTGCATACATTATTTCCCATCCGCTCTGATTAGGAGATTAGATTAACTTAAGAAAGCCGCAAGGCAGAACAATGTGGTAACCAGACCAATTGCCATGTTTGGAACAAGTGAATGTGATTTGGATTTTAGGGTGTCGAGTAGGAAAGTTGCCACTCAACTCTGTGAACAGCACTCTTCAAGAGTGGCAATCGTGTGGGCCAATTTAGATGAGGAGGGTCACTCTTCGTATCTGAATGATGCAAAAGCTACCCTCGGCAGTGAGATAACGAAACAGTTGAGTAATACAAGACCAGATTCATCAGGTGTTCATGTGCATTATTCAAATGAAAGTTGCATTTCTGGGTATTACGTGACAGTATTCGTACTATTATCTGATCTTTCCAATCAGGCACTTCCACCTATCCTTAATCAACAGGAAGACAAGTTTGCATGGGGATTCAATTTGAGGTCAGAATCTCAGTAGTATTTGCAAAACCGGACTCGGCAGTAAAAGACAGCATGCGACAGGCCTCCACAACAAAATCTATAATGAAAGTCGTCCGGCATGGATAGCAATGCAAATTATGGGCAAAAGAAAAAAAACTTCGGGTAACCCATGCCTCCTTACCGCTAGAACGCCGACGTTAAACCAACAACGAATTCGAGTGCCTAGAAGTTCGAGGCAGTGTTGACCGTTCCTGGGTTGTGGTATTGGTCCAATGTCGAGCTGAACGGAGTACCCCCGCTGTAGCTGCTGGATTGCTTATCCCGCGCACTGGGTGTTCCAGCCCGCGTCAAGTCGTCGTCATCTGCGGGTTGTTTCTTGCGTCCCCAAATCCTCCACACAACAACAGCGATGCCACCGAGAAGGATAAATCCGCCGATGCCGACAACTACCCCGATAATTATTTTCTTCTGCTGAGGGGAGACGCCTGTGCTGCCTGATGATCCACCGCTACCATTGAGACTTGGGGCATAGGTGGCTGTGGTTAAACCAGTAGCGACGGCTACGAGCGCGCTTGTGGTTAGGACCTGCACGACCGTGCTGCCGCCTTGGACATTGATAATGGTTGTCACCACCTGTCGGGTTGCGCTGGACGTAAATGTTGATATGACTATTGTAGGTGTTGGAGTTGTTGAAGGAGAGGATTGTGAGGAAGCTTCGCTAGGACTGGTCCCAGTACTTGACGCTGAGGAGCTGGCTGAGGGAATGACGACGGAGGATATAGGGCTAGTAGACTGGGGAGTACTTGAGCTTTGTACAGAGTCGGATGACGTCGAGGTAGCGGGTGTAATGCTTGATGACGCCGAGGTTGAGGCCGAGCTGGCGGATGCTCCAGTGCCTTGCGGTACTGGTTGACGTTTCCGATTCTGTAAAGCATCCTCAATGTTGGATGAGAACGCCACTGGAAAGATGGCGAGTGTAAGGAGGACTAAGTGCATCGATACTGGAGAGTAGAGCATATTTGCCAGTCAGAGAAGGTGATAACGACTGTACGGTGAAGAGTACGCAGCTGATTTCGATCCAGCTGGTGTAGAGAGGCGTAACTGCGAAACCGGTAGTGCGAGGATATGAAGCAGGAACGACAGACGCAGAAGCCAATGAATGTACAAGGACTTTAGATTATAATACTTTGTAAAGGGAGAAAACAGAACATTGAACCTTTGAAGTTGGCTGAGCGAAGGATCAAAGGCACAGCGCCCGCGATATCCGATCTGATACGCGTACTGAGGAATACTGCATGCAGTACACAGCGTACACCGCCACTTTTAACGCTTTGCAGGTTAGTTTGTCGCCACTAATTGCTTGAATACAAAGCCACCACGGCAGTTTTGCCGCACCAGAAACGGTGGGCTTGCGAGAATTCCGCCAAAGAAGTTACACATACATGGTCATCGTCTGCATATTCATACCACATGGCCAGTTCCTTGCATAACATCTGGCACGATCTCGATGTCTCCAAGATCGTGGACCTTACTCCTCACGAAGCTTTGTCTGGTGTATTCGGTTCGATATCATTGGCAGCATGGATGTTTCTACTGGCATGCAATCCAGCGGCATGATTCGTTCGAATGCGTGTGCAACGTTGACTGACTTAGCCTGCTACAGATTCCGCAGTTGGTCGAAAACTACAAGCTAGGAAGTGCTGAAGGCATATCATTGCAGTTTTTGATCCTTTGGTTCATTGGAGACGTTACGAACCTCTTTGGTACATTGAACCTACACAGCCCAAATATCACCATTTGGAGTCCTAATGATTCCTGAACATAGGCGCTATATGGGCCGGCCTGGTCCCGACAGTGATCGTCTTAGCCATCTACTTTACATTTTCTGATCTTATACTCCTCCTTCAATGCATATACTACAACTTTGTCAACGCTCGGAAAACTTCAGTCTCTCACCGTGGTGGTGCGCACCCTCAGGACACTGGTGTACCTGACGATCCCGAGCAACCTCTTCTTCGTCGACGGAGCAGTGAAAATATAGGGCTTCCTGGTTCACATCGCCGCCGTTCTTCAGCCCGCTCGTCGATCTCTCGCCACCATCACCGAGGAAGTCGTGCTTCGAATCTGAGGAGGGATTCTCTATCATTAATCCTGGAAGAGAAAGAAACGAGTGCTAAAGTTTGGATGAGGAATGTGTTCAGCGTCATCCTGATATGTGCCGCTGGAGCAGGTGGATGGTTTGTTGCGTGGCAGACGGAGGTCTGGCAACCCACGCCAGATGATGGTAATGGTGGCTCAATGGCCGATATGGCGTTGGGACCACAGATTTTAGGCTACCTGAGCGCGCTGTGCTACCTTGGGTATGTTGGCAGAGATTTCTCTCTTAACGGATCATTAGCTCACCTGGTGCCAAATCAGAGCTCGGATCCCACAAATAGTCAAGAATTACCGTGACCAGTCCTGTGAAGGTCTTTCTCTCCTATTTTTCATTTTATCGCTTCTAGGTAATGCGACATATGGCGCTGGGGTATGTTCCCCGGAATCGAAAGTTCGATATTCCTGCTAACAGACTACACTTTAGATCCTATTTCACTCTACAGACATGAACTATTTTTTGACAAATCTTCCTTGGCTTATTGGTTCATTGGGCACCATGGTTGAGGATATTACAATCTTTGTGCAGTTTCGCATATATTCTGACCGGAACAACACTTCAGACTCCGCTGTACAGTAGAGGGGTCACGCCAGATCTTATTGAAGGGTGTTGAATACTCTGTCTCAATAGATTCTCTATTTCTGTCTCTCTGCTCGGATGATTCTGCGAACCTAATATATATAAGTTGTTTCTACTGCTCTGCTTGGGGTACAATATGTACCCCTACCTTCTTCATTCTTCTTTGGGGTGGCGGCGGGAGACAGAGGACTCGCCGAGAAAGAGGTCACCCATAAGGCCACTCAACTTTACCTCGACAATGCCACCAGCATTTTTCTTTCTCTCCCGCTTGCGACGATGTTCCTTCTCTTCTTCTGGAGGTTGAGGTGGAGCGGGAGCCATCTCCGAAGGATCAACGCGCCGAAACGCACCCTTCGTGGAATTCATACCATAATGATAATAAAGATCCAAAGGTATCCTCTCATACCCGCCCAACTTATCTCCAATAGCAACCAGTAAATTCAGAAAACTCGGCCCATGGCACGGATCCTCCTTATGGGAAAACTCATACGACCTGAACTTCCCACACTCCACCATGAAATACGCATGCACCATCTCGTGTATTAGCACGGAAAACATGTCTCGAAGTCGAGAAAATCGGTTCTTTAGCACGGTTGCGCTGAGGAGGATCGTGACGCGTCGCCCGATTTCTTTGGTGGAGAAGGTGATTCCGGCGTTCTTGATCATGAGGCCATCTTCAGCCCAGGCGAGGAAGACATTGTTGCGTAGGAGGCCCCGGAAGAAGACAGCGTCGATATCGTTGAAAGCTTTGATCGCTACATCGCCACCCCAGCGGGGCAGTTTCTCGAGATCCTGGAGATACGACATAGCTTGCTGTTGAGAAGGGGTGAGGGGTTTTTTGAGCGCGGCGATGGCGATTTCAGAGACTTTGGAGAGCTTGGTGTGAGCTTTGTAGGCGGGCTTTCGCTGTCGGTCTTGCAGGATGTCGATTTCTTCTTGCGTGATTGGGTATGGTGTGCCTTTGTCGGCAAGGACTTTCTTTGATATGACGGTGCACTGGTCTCCCACGCCTAGCAGCTTGGTATCGAATATTATTGAGAACATTGCTGGGCGTTGGTTTGGATTGGAGATGGATGAAAGGAGCGGGAGGTTATAAGCGGCAGGTTGGGGGTTAGAGGTATCCTTCAAGTTATGCTTCGTGTATTGAAATGCTTACCCAAATTAACTGTCCGCTATTTGAAAACTACATCCAGAATGACACTAGCAAGAGAAATAGCGTATGTGAATGGCAAACACACCGCATGCTCGAGTGAATCGTGACAGTATTGGAGAGCTGTTCGAAACCTCAAAACCACTCAACCCAAAAACAGCCTTGGAGTAGCAGATGATATGTGGCACGGAGTTCGCGTCATGCGTGTGGTGGTGCTCTCCCTGAGAACACAACTCCTGGAGCACTCCCGAAGTGTATTAGGATAACTGATATCTAACGAATCATCAGCAACACTTCAAGTGGCGGAGTACTTCTAGAGAATATAAGAATGAACAGATGCGAAGAATGACTAGAAAATGCTGAGCAAAGAAAGAGTGCGGATTGGGTTTCGCGCGCGTTAGGAGGAGTCGCACTCTTTGGTGTTAATGCGCGGTGCGCGGGCTCCGTCAAGAATATAAGCAAATTAGTAGCGACTTTCCAACGTCCTCTTGGTGCAGTTGGTAGCACACCCACCTTTCTGTAACAATTGATTTCCGTTTATGATACCCATTTGATTTCAAAAGGCGTTCTGGGTTTGTAGGGAGACCGGGGTTCGATTCCTCGAGAGGATATAACGTATTCTTTTTTTTTTTTTTTTCTCCTTGGATGAAGGAAGGCCTTATGCTTGCTTCTCTTTCTACGCTTTCTTTATTATTTGGCTGTTGCGCGCTCGAAGGTGATGTGAGGTTGTTGTTATTATTATAAGTAGCGACGACTGTGACCGCGATCTCAACGCCTTGACAAATCAACAGAGATAACTCACAGCAAACACCCACGACAATCAGCGTCCAACGGATTCCAAGAACAGGAGGAGGAAGAAAAGAGAAAGAAAAACTAACTAAACGTTGGCATCACTCCCTTTAACTATGCGCTTCACGTGGCGGGGTGCTCCTGGAGGAGATGAAGTTAACATGTTTAAGGAATCAGAATTGCAGTACTCCGGAAATCGTGGTACAGAGTAAACATCCTTTATTGCACGCGACCTAACTCACCTCCTCACGTAGGCAGCTAGAGGATGGAGTTAGTCGTCTTCTGAACGATCAACACCACCATCGCCTTCTTTGACCATGCAAAGAGTATTCCGAAAGACCGCTTATTTTCACTATCTCTTGCGAAACCGAGTTAGCCTATTCGCAAAGCGAGGTATTTCCGGAGCAGTTGCTCTACCCATTTCCTCCAGTTGGAGGACCGGGTACGTTTGTAGGCATGCGGCCACTGTCGAAAGTGAAATCTACCACGTCCCAAGGCATTATATAACAGTGTTAGCTTCGCCAGTATAGAAGTCTGTCGTGGTATGAATACCTGAATCCCTGTAAGTCTACCGGCCGCCCTTATTTTGCACAATACGAAAACGGCGAAGCAAGAAGAGCAGTCAGGGACGGACTTGAGGTTAGTATTGCTTCTCATCTTGGGATCCAAGTAAAATAAACATAGTTCAGCAAGTAATGGGTAGTCTTCTCGATTGAAAATGATAAAGGCACTCGTGGAATTCTAGACAGGGACTAACTCGATAGGGAGAGCATGCGATATTATCACATCTCTGTAGAGCTGGTGAATCACTCAAAACAATAATATCATAACCTCAATCAGTACAATAACCGAAGCACTTTCGGCAGCTTGCGAATCAAATTGAACAACGAACATGAAGGAGCATCAATGGAAAAAATATTGAAGAAGCCCAGATGTCACTCGAACTATAAACAAACAATCATCTAGGGGGTGGATTTACCCCCCTTGTGGCCGTAGCTCTGCTATTTCTTCTCCGCATCCTTGGCCCCCGTTGTCGCAGCTCCATGTGGGTCCAACTCCCCATCCAGGCCAATATTTTCCGCCATCGCTTCCGCAGTTGCCTCCTTCAGCCTCTCAGCATCGTCGCCCTTGGTGTCTTTACCTTTTGCTTCTCGCTCCTCGTCGCTGTCGCCTAGACTGAATGGGTCGTCTGCGACTGGACTTGGGTCGAGGGTCGAGAGAGGTTCCCATTTGCTTGCTTTTCTGGCGCTAGTCGTAGGGGGTGGAGCGCGGTAGAGAGAGTCGGGATCGGCCTCATCTTGGAAAGAGACCTTGCGGGGGTTGCTTGAGGACCTCGGGGTTACGGGAGTGGGTTTGAAGAGATCCGGGTTTGCGAGTGGGCGGGTAGAGCGGCGTGGAGCTGCTTATTTGGAAAGGGATGTTAGCCAATAGTGATCAATTCTCACTAATTTGTGTAATTTAGATCATGTACCTTCGTCATTCTTAAGATCTAAGCCTGCGAAATCGTCGCTCAGGACCCTTGGATCCGCATCATATCGTTCCCGATCCCTTTCTGAGCTTCGTCTCCCGGATTCGCCGCTGCGCCTCGGTCCGTAGGGTCGTTGGGAGTTGGGATTATACCCTCGGTTTCCTGTAGATGGCTGGCCTTGATAATCTTCTTCATCGTCCTCGCCATCTATCTTCTTCTTGAGCTGTGTTACCCATTGGTTGACTTTTGACTGCGTCTCTAAAAACCCCTTGCGAATATTCTCTTTTATTACGGGAAGGTCGTCTATAACATGACACTTAGCACTTTAGGTCGCCGAGTGGTAAAGTATTTCCCTACCGTCAATAAAACTATGCTCCTTATCATCATAGAGTTCACTTGGCTTCAATCCCGTTTCCTTCCTTGATTTCGGCAAATACGGCTCTCCCCTATCTCTGCCGCCTCTTCTAGTGTCACCATGGGGACGTCCATCATAGTCCTCGGCCAGCTGGCGTGCATATATCTCATCCGCCTGAAGTTGATTATGTGGGGTGGAAGTCGCTAATCCGGAGTCTACACGAGTTGGGCGCGGGGGTTTTGGAGGTGGAGGGGGCTCATTTTGGGAGTCAGGGTCAGTCATGCCTGCAAACTTTTAGCAACTAGGAAATTTAGTAGAGATTTCTGAATCTATTTGCGTACCGAGGAGCGCATTGAATGCAGGCTCGATTCGTCCCCCACTAGCAGTCAAAACAGCCTTTACTACTGCAGCATCAATGCTTGGGAAGGCTTCTCTCAAAGTTGCATCCGCCTGCTGCTGCGGACTAAAGGGCCGTGGTGGTTTTGGCGGAGCAAGTTCTTCGCCTGCTGGGTGCGGGGAAGCTTGTCCTGTAGTCAGAGGCTCGTCATCGAAATCGAGAGGACGGGCAGTGGTTGGAGATTCGGCACCAGTACTTGCAGCTTCCTTTGGAAGATGCATGTCCTTTTCCTGTGTCAGCACTGGGTGCCTGGGAAGTTCAACATTAGGTAAATTTATGCTGAACGACTTACAGGTGGCTTTTGGTCCATGATCAGCAGGAGAATCCAAGCCCAAGAGAAAACTGAAGAGCTAGCTATAGAACTGTGAGAGACCTTGTGACGACTTCAAGTGGACAGAGTAAAACCCACAGTGACTAGGCTGTTGGTGGCGGGGAGACTAATGACGCAGGATGGAAGACGATAGGATAGTGGAGTCGTTAAATACTGACGCGGCTCCAGCCACGCCGCGCCCCATCACGCTGTGCCAAATGCGTCAAAAATCAACGACGAATCTCTAGATATTAACTGAGGAACGCTTGATCATCCAATGTACTCGGTTGTTTGCATAATTTTCTGATGCTTTAGAACAGTTGAAAGGTTGACGAAATTTATTTCCTTGACTTCCGTTTCATTTCAATACCCTTATGCTTGCACTGCCACAAGAGAAGATAGAAGTTATTTCTGCATCCCGGTTTTAGTTCCAAGGAATCTCACGGGTGTGTCTGGGTACTTTTACTATGGCAATGGAATTCGATCTTTCTGTGGCCTTCATTCCCTCTTTGCACAAGCCGTCTTCTCTCCTTCCCATTGCACGTCATCGAGAGAGTATTCTTTATCTCGTAGAAACATACCCCGTGACAGTTGTAGTTGGACAGACAGGCAGTGGGAAGACAACGCAGATTCCTCAGTTTCTTGAGCAGGCAGGATGGTGTGCCGATGGAAAGGTCATTGCGGTTACGCAGGTAGGTGAGTTGGCCTTACTCCGTATCTTGAATTATCGCATGCCCAGATGCTAATTGAGATACGTGCGAAAAAGCCGCGACGAGTAGCTGCCACTACAGTTGCAATCAGGGTAGCAGAGGAGATGGGCTGCAAGTTGGGTGAAGAGGTAGTTATCTATGCCTCTTGCTTTATATTCTTCTGAGCTAAACAAAACTTAGGTTGGCTACTCCATCCGATTTGAAGATCTTACGTCTTCAGCCACCCGTATCAAATTTCTCACAGATGGTCTTCTACTTCGTGAAGCTCTCGTGGACCCTCTTCTCTCCCGCTATTCGGTCATTATGGTAGATGAAGCACATGAACGATCTCTTAGTACCGATGTTTTGCTCGGTATATTAAAAAAAATCCGGAAAAAGCGACCGGACTTAAGGATTGTGGTCAGTAGTGCTACTTTGCAGGCTGAGGCTTTCCTACAATATTTTTCTGGGGAAGTCGGAGATGGAAATGCAAAGGGGAACGAAATGGGCGGTGAAATCGGCAGGATCATTAGCTTGGAGGGGCGAATGTACCCTGTCGATATATTATATCTCGAGGAGCCAGTGGAAGATTATGTGGAGAGGGCTGTGAAGACAGTTTTCGACATTCACACAAAGGTAGATTAGACCCTATTCTCAGTTGAGGGCAAATATTAATATGTTGAAGGAACCGAATGGCGACATTCTTGTCTTTTTGACAGGTCGTGAAGAGATTGATACAGCTATTTCGCTGATCACCGACCGTGCCTCTACTCTTCATCCTCGAGCTCCCTCTCTACTCCCGTTACCCCTTTATGCCGGCCTCACATCGGAGCAACAACTATATGTATTCGAACCCTCATCCGAAAACACTCGCAAGATAATCGTGTCTACAAATATCGCCGAAGCCTCTGTTACCATTGATGGCATTGTCTACGTGATTGACTGCGGCTTTGTAAAGCTTCGCGCATTCAACCCTGCTACCGGTATCGAGACCCTGACGGCAACCCCTATTTCTCAAGCCTCAGCAACACAGAGGGCTGGGCGAGCTGGGAGGACGAAGCCAGGCAAATGCTTCCGCCTTTACACCGAAGCAGCATACAAAGTCCTCCCAGAGGCGAACATTCCAGAGATTCAGAGATCGAATCTTGCACCCGTGGTTCTTCAATTGAAAGCCTTGGGAATTGACAACATTGTTCGTTTCGACTTTCTCACCCCACCACCTGCGGAACTCGTCATTCGCGCCTTGGAACTCCTCTACTCACTCGGTGCTTTAGACGATTACGCTAAGCTCACGAAACCGATGGGATTACGGATGGCAGAACTGTCTGTGGAGCCAATGATGGCAAGAGTTTTGCTGTCAGCCTCCCAATTTAGGTGTCTTAGTGAGATGCTCACCATAGCAGCCATGACAAGTCTCCAGGGGGCTGCCTGGTTCCAACACGACGGGGAGAAAAAGGCAACTGAGAGCGCCCGGCGAAAATTCGCTGTGGAGGAGGGCGATCATCTGACGCTCCTGAATGTATACCAAGCATTCGTAACGAAAGGGCGTAAAGAATCGAAGTGGTGTAAAGACAACTACCTCAACTTCAAATCTATGACCCGGGCGGTGAGTATCCGAGGGCAGTTGAAACGCTATCTGGAACGCTTCGGGATTAACGTCGATGAGAGCCTCTCGAAACCCCAGCAGCAAGCGGCAGTTGACATGGGAGAGCAGATACGGCGCTGTCTGACAACGGGATTCTTTGCGCATGCAGCACGTATGCAGCCAGATGGAAGTTTCAAAACCGTCAGTGGCGGCACAGTGCTGTTTGCCCATCCGAGCTCTGTCATGTTTGTAAGTCGAGCGCCACAATTGATGTATTCCGATGACTGATAACGAATGAAATCTAGAATCGCAAGGCCGACTGGGTGATCTTTCACGAAGTCATGGAAACAGGAAGCAAGACTTTCATCCGAGACATCACGTCTATAAAGAAGGACTGGCTTTTAGAGTACGCACCGGGGTTCTACCAAATTAGAGAATAGGAAATGAGTGTTGGATTCAAGTCTCGAGAGTATATGATCATTGGCCACTGAGTGCGTCTTTACCGTTTCTCTACTGTGTGAAAGCCAGCCGCCCCATCTGTCAAACCGCATATGCAGTAGCATATTCTGTAACTTCAAAATGTTAATTATGCAGTAGCCGCCGTGTTGCCGCTGTTCACGGGTGTGAAACGCCCATTCCCGGTGTTGCTGTTTTTGCGCAGCGGATGTTGCCGTTCGGATGTGTAATGACGCAGTCAGCGCATGTCTCGACTTCTCACTCGGTCCTGCGTACGAAATCAACAACAACCAACTGAGCACGTCCTACTCACGTCAGCTCTTCAACGCATCAGCAACACCGGCTGAACGCCTAAATAGCCTCTTGCCAGCCAACTAGAAGACGTCGGTTAGTCTCCAGGTGCACAAACCTTCAACGACGCGGTGAACCCGGTGGGCTAACATCGAAGGAGCAGAGAGAAAAACAAGATGCCATCCAACTCTAACGATGAAGAAGAAATGGATTGGGGGGAGCAGTGGGACGGCCCTCATTACCATAGTGAACGCCACGACGATGAACATGACCACGGTGCCCATGATCATAGCGACGAGATAACGCCAGCTCTTCAATCACTACTCTACGACAAGATTGACTTTGACAAGATAACCACGCTCAATGAGACTGTAACGGGTTCTGGTGCTGCTATTGTTAAGAAGACGTGGGCTGAGCGGATGAACCCTGAGCCAGAGCTGGAGAGCAGTGCGGATGAGCAGTTGTTGATGTATATTCCGTATGTTTATCCCCGCTTCACGTCCACACGTAAGAAAGAGCAGTGGAGGGTTCTTTCATTCTGAATTGGCCAAACGGCTAACCTCATCCTCTGCCCCAGCTTTTGCGTCCAGGTAAAACTCCACTCCATCCTCCTCCGCACCTCCTCCACGCCCTCCGCACCCCTAACCCTGCGCCTAACCATCAACCGCTCCGACCTCGACTTCACTACCGCCTCGGACCTCCCCGCCACGCAAACTCTCTCCCTCTCCCAGACCTCCGAGATCCAAGAAATCCCCCTCAAGCGCGCCCTCTGGAACAACACCCACGCCATCACGCTATTTTTCGAGGAGAACCATTCTAGGGGCGAGGAAGAGGTTACTAGGGTTACGTATATTGCGTTTAAAGGCGAGTGGATGGATATGGGCAGGGCGCCTACGAGGTTCGTCTATGAGAGTGCGGCGAGGTTGGCAGATCATAGGGTTAGAGGTGTGGGCGACACTTTGAGTGGTGGTGCGAGGTTGGGGATGTAAGCCCAGGGATGCATGCTTATGTATATGGCTTTTTTCTTCTTCGAGGGTCGAGAGTAAGGCATTATTCTTGACGATTGATGATTGATGATGGCGACTCCTTGTTCAAATGAGCGTTCAAAATGGGTGTGAAGATGGTCTCACGCGAGGTAGCAGTTTTATTGGCGTTTTTTTAAAGTCTATACTACTCTCCTACATGTCCTCGCATGCCCGATTCCTTGACGGCGGAAGTGGCGTTGGGGCCTTATCGTTAGGCGCTGAGAGATGGCGCTGAAAAGAAATACAAATACATGATTAAAATTCTATCGTAGTTCCCCCAATTTTTGGACGGATCAAGTGACCTCTTGTGCCCCACACCACCTCGTGCTGCTCTATAGACAGCCTCACGCTCACCAAGATTGTTTATCTTACCTAAAACTTCGCAGCGGGTCTCCATCTCGCATACAAATGACCCTCGATGCTCGGGATCAGATGATCCACACCCAACGTATTAACCAAACCTGGATGTGCCTTTGTGAGGTCCGTGATCCCGACCATGCGCATGGATGTTTCGAGCTCATCCTTCAGGACTGGAAATGCGTGGGTTTCCTTATCAGCAAGTTTCCATTACGTGCGTGTAAGTCATTTGGGGGAAAACTAGAATTATTATTCAGGGGTAGGAGAGGGGAAAGCAGATAAACATACTGTCTATAAGATGCTCAACGCCCTCCTGGCCGTAGCTCATGGCATATAAAAATGGCCGGCCCAATGCGACGGCCTTGGCTCCCAGACAGACGGCCTTGAGGATGTCTGTGCCTCGGCGGATCCCACCGTCGACGTAGACTTCCATGACGTTGAAGATCTCCGGGCAGCATTTGTGGAGTTCGAGTAGGGTGAATATGGCGGGAGGGGATCTGAGAAAAACGTAAAATTTTAGTTCTTGGTTCTTGCGGTGTTTTTTTTGTTTAGGGGGAAGAGAGGCGGTGAGCGTTACGTATCGAGAGATCTCCCGCCGTGATTGCTGAGCACAATCGCCTCAATTCCATGTTCCATGGCCATCTTTGCATCCGCAGCTGTTTGGATCCCTTTTAGAACAATAGGAATATTCGCCTGACGACGAAGCCACGGGATATCATCCCACGACAAACTCGCATCAACGTACGCGCCCATGATTCTCCCCAATCCACCTCCCTTGCTATCGCTCTTCGCTACCGAGTTACTCATCATCGGAGTAGTGTGGCCCTCGTCCACTTTAACCCTCTCATCCTCTTCGCGTTTACCGGCTACAGGAGCGTCGACGGTGACGAAGATGGCTTTGACGACGCCGAGTCTGATGACTTCCTTCAGGAGCCGTTCGGATTTGGCGCGGTCCTTGTTGACATAGAGCTGGAAGAAGAATGGGTAGTCTTTGGGGGCTTCGGAGACGATCTCTGCGAGAGGAAAGCTGGCGTTGTTGGAAACCTGTGGGCTGAACTTGAGTCTAGGAAAAATGAATCACTTGGGAATGTAGCCTACGCATTGAATGATACCGCGACTGGCTGCACCTCGTGCCAGTAGCTTTTCACCGTCAGGATGAATCAGTTTTCCCATTGCGGCTGGAGCCACAAAGATCGGCAAAGACAACTTCTGCCCCAGGATGGTGGTTTCGGTGTCCACTTTCGTGACATTCCGGAGAATCCGAGGGCGGAAGAAGAGGCTATCATAGGCAGTATCATTGAGGTCCCTAGTGATTAGGTCTGTAGCTCCAGAGGAATAAAATGCCCATGTCTTCTTGGAAACAGTCTTGCTGGCGACTTCCTCAAAGTCATACGCATTGATAAGCGTGTCTAAGGGCAGCTTCTCTCCCGCTAAATCCAGTCTTTTGGCCTGCTCTGGGATGGTTTCATTCCACCCAGGTGCGTTGTCGATGGTCCCAAGGAGCTTCTCCTTTGGAAGGGTTTCAATGACTGATGGAGAATGGAATTCGTTGTATGCCCTTGTGGCGTCTTTACCGGCATATCGCAGGATAACTGGATTCGTTCTCGGTCAGGGCCTTCTATAGCCTTCCCAAAGTAACAATTTAACTTACCTCCCGCACCACCTGGATGCTCCGGCAAAAAATCCGTCACATCATAGACCTTGCCATTCAACACGATCCAAGCATCGGTAGGCGTGTTGTGCGACGAAACCTCCTTGTGAGACTGTAACTTTGATGCAGCCATGATTGAAAGTAGATACAATCAAGGACTGTTACTGCCCGCACAAAGGCAAGGAGAGGAGGAGAGAAGCCAAGAGCACACGAGGTGGAAGAGAGTAGGAGTGTACGAGGTGAACTAGGAGCGTAGGTGAAGAGAAAGAGTATCGTTAGAACTACGCAGAGTGAAATAAGAGTTGCGCCTCAGCTTAACGATAGAGCGAATTTATCTTCAGTAAATGAATCACTTGAATATACTGTTTATGCTTTCCACCAAAGAGATATTCATGAAATACTCGAACGAATGTAAGAGATGACAATTACAAGCACGAGCGAGATATCAACTGCAAGAAAACCCAAGAAGATAAGTAATTAGAATCCCCCAACTGAACTTATACCCAACACTTCCCTTGTCGATATGCTACAATGCTGCCAATAGCTTTCCCGAAATACCTCTCCATCACGGATTGTCATACAATATCCTCGGGCAATCTTCTACCGAGCCCTGAGTGGGGATTTTGGTTCCAACCAAAGACTCCCTCTTCATTTGCAGGATATTTGCCGGACTGCCTGGTAGTCTGGCTGAAATGGTCCCCAGAGGTTGGTGTGATGTCCTGTCTGCCATTG
Organism: Sabuloglossum arenarium; assembly: GCA_022345705.2. Lineage (NCBI taxonomy): Eukaryota > Fungi > Ascomycota > Geoglossomycetes > Geoglossales > Geoglossaceae > Sabuloglossum > Sabuloglossum arenarium. The sequence continues at coordinate 67,266 of JAJDMY020000550.1, read as the reverse complement.
TTGTAAACATTATGTAGAGGGAAAGGATTGATGTCTCCCGGCAAACATTCCCAGGGATAGAGTGTAATTTTAACCATAAGACAGTAGTCCACACGGATTTTTCATCCAATAAAATAAATACTTAAATTTTGTGGAGCCATCCCTCCTATTAAATTATAAAGTTGAGATATTAATCTCCATCAACTGCAATGATTGAAATTGGAAGAGTATATAGACTTTATGCCAATTTCAATTAGAATACGTGAGTCCCCGAGACCATGTAGTACTTTAACGATTGTGATGTGGTGAAGCAGTATACATGTGGCGATATCGGTGCCCCTTAAGATATCACCCACTTGGACTGTCCAGTTGTCGCCTTGTACGCCACGTCGAGGCGATATGATAGACCATAGATCTCGTAATGATGTTTGCGGGAACATCGTATGAACCTGCTAATTGCCCATTCAAAATAAAACCTTGGTTGCAACACTGAGTAGCCATGCTGCGTCTTGCCATCCTCCCTCTTGATCCCGTCGGGCTGTCTCCTTATCACCGCCTTCAGATGGCGGTTGTAGAATTACCCTCTCCGACTCCTCACGCCTTCGTCTTGCCTCTACATCCACCCTCTTACGTGTTTGCTCCTCCGCTTCCGCATGATCCTCTCCATCACCCTCAGATTCTTCGCCATCTTCCTCGACGGCGAACAATGACCACCCAATTAGTCTATCCACCCAGCTCCCCAACCCGAAGCCTCTGAGCCTAGCAATACGGTACAATTCTGAATCTTCATCAATTTCCCCATAGACATCCTCATCCACATCCACAAAATCTGGCTCCGCAACGAACTCATTGTCAGGATACCCCGTCATCTCGTCTGCACCCACGCCGTTGAGCCCAATTCTTGGCGTCCACAGTCCTAACGGCGTCAACGAGTCGATTTTTGTTCTGGATCCGCGTCTCGATCCTACTCTCGAAGCTATCCGTGAGCCACCACGAGAGTTGCGAGGTGAATAGGGCGAGAACTCATCATCGGCGAAGGAAAATTCTTCCCTACCCTCATGATCTACGAGGCTTGTTGAAGACGCCCGACTCACAAGCCAACTCTGGCCCTTGAACTCTCGTGTCTCAGATGAGATGATGGCACCGGCGCGCTGTATCCACTCAGAAGGATAATCGTTATTCTTCTTCAGTAGTTGTGATGACGATTTCGATTTTGGCATCACATTCTGCTTCGCTCTTGTCAAACGCACCGAGGAGCTATCGCGGGACAGGATCCCTGGTGTTGTCGGAGCCTGATTATTGTCTCCACGTTAGCTAATCTCTAAAGCAGATGAGGTCATTAACAAGGGGAATCGGTACAAAGTATGTCGAGGGCAGCGTACAGATTTCCCTTCAATGTAGGAGGAGCGACCCCGGGAATCACCGAGGTCTGGAAGTTCATGATCGTCGCCGATAGGAAATCTAGGAGTGAGAGGGGCAAGAGAGAGGTGGTTGAGCGACGTGGTGGAACGCTTGGAATGCCGCTTGTACGGCTTTAGAAGTGAGTATTGTGCGTGCAGCAGCGTGAGCCATTCAGCTTACATCCATAATTGCGGTGATAATGAGGCGACCCTTGAGGGTGGAGAGTTGGTTCTTCGATGGGTCAATGAGCGCCGATTGAAACGAGAGTCGATGGATGAGGATAAATATTGAGTTTTGGCCAAGCTCGGCAAGATGCTCGGCAAGAGATGCACTCCCCAAAAGCCCCTCCATCTCCAGTCCTGCCTGCTATGATTATATACAAGATCTCCCCTAAAATATATCCTAATTTAGGCTTGACGCCAGAAGTCAAAGTGCTTTTGGTTGATGCAGAAATTTTTTACACTTTCGCAAAGACATCGTAAACCGCTAGGATATCTTTCCCTTGTTGACGACAAACGCTTCAATAGCGGCTGGGCATACATTAGCTCATGTCTAGCATAAGACGAGGACGGTGTCAAACTTACCAATTGCAGCCCATAGCCTATTCTCCGCTTCCTGGAATACAAGCGATCGTGGACTATAAAACACTTCATCGCTTACCTCTTCAGGGTGTCGTGGAAGACAGTGCATGAATTTCCAATCTTTCTTTGCTCCACCACGTTCGGCCAGCTCGGGAGTGACCTGAAAGCCTTCAAATGCTCTCATTCGCTCTGCCTTCTCCGTTTCTTGCCCCATAGACACCCAGGTATCTGTCACGATGACATCAGCATCCTTAACTGCCTCCTCTGGCACCCTCGTCTCGAAGAGTCGTCCGGCATTCTTCACACCGTCTCCAGCCTGATCAATCACCTCTAGCATTGGCTTTGAGATTTCGTGGCCCTTGGGAGATGCGACTGAAACGTTAATGCCGAGTTTTCTAGCACCGATAGCAAGATCAAACAGAACGTTGTTCGCATCGCCAATCCATGCGAGTTTTAAACCCTCGAGTCCGAGTCCTAATGCAGTTGTGGATGATCTGCTTGGTGCAGGCGGGGAGCGGAATGTCTCGTGTAGAGTGAGAACATCTGCAATTGTTTGCAGAGGGTGATAGTCATCAGAGAGCGCATTGATTACGGGGACTGTACTGTTTTTGGCAAGACCAGTTATGTCTGAGTGTGGCCCAACTCGTGCAACAACGCAAGAAACCATGGAAGACAGAACAAGGGCAGTATCGTAGAGGGATTCGTTGACCTGGGAATAAAATTAGCGGTTTGTTAGGTCAATTTACTAGTGCAATGGAAATATCCAGGGGATTAAAAACCAGAAGTCAGATCTCCAACAAGAGATCTCCTTCTATTTCCGCTACAACAGATGGGACCTCTAGTTTCCTAGCCTACTGCTAAAAGCAAGAGATTGAGGGTGTATCCCCCAGATAAATACAGATATTTGACGTACATTCAATTGTATGTCATCCTTACCCAAAAACATGGGGTGGCCACCCATAGTCACTACTGCGCCCTCGGTAGAAACCCTAGTTCTCGTACTGCGCTTGTTGAAAATCATTGCAATCGTCTTTCCCGTTAAACTGCCCAAGAGATTCTTGGGCACTGAACCCGACTTTATCGCATGTTTATAGGCTTGCGCATTGCGGACGAGCGTGGTAAGCTCGGACGGAGTCAAGTCGGCAATCGAGAGAAGGTGGCGTGGAGCAAATGGCGAGGTTTGTGGGGCCGATGGGCTGGAATAGGTGCGGCGCTGAGTACGGGAAAGAACTCTGAGTGATGTTCTGGCTGCGGACGGTAGAGGCATTGTTTCTGAAGTCTGCGCTGTGCCCTCGACGAAACCAGGATAGGTTGGAGTTGAGTTGTCGATGCGGGATCGATTTGGCAGACGTCGATTAATCCAGGTAGAATTTATATGGAAGTGGGATGACCAGCAACCAAAGCCAGTGTTGATTGGTTGCTTACATATACATAAGCGCTAAGCGCTGTCTCAGTCCGTCTCGTGGCGACCGGTTTGTCGAACCCAACTCTTCACTCCACCAGCGTTCCTCTCCTCCAACACCCCCGGGGTATTCTTGATGTTTCCTTGTCCATCTCTCTTGCTTCGATCGCTATCTACATTTTCACATCGCGAGCTGATTTCTTTACTGTCGTTTATTTCTCATGCGAACGGCTTCCGTCATGTCTGATAATCCCGCTTCACCCCTCCTAAGGCCTTCACGGCCATCCTCAACCAGATCAAGTCGGTTAAATGGCGTAGATCGCTCTACAGAGACCGAGACCACGCCTCTGCTATCCCGTGAAGAAGACCGCGAACAGGAGGATGACGAGCCGTTCCATAATGGAGACCCTTCTCCTGCAGCATCTTGGTTACGTTCGCTACAGAAAAGGTTCCAAGGAGGCATATCGGCAAGGAAGATAAGCACAAGACGGTGGCCAAGCCTTTTAGCACTTGTATTACTGATTGTGTCGGTCATTATTGTAATGTGCTTGGGCTTCTTCGCACCAGCGGTTGTAGAACGGTATGCAAAAGAAGCGGCAGTATTCGAACCAACAAAATTATCGATAGACTCGTTCACTGCGACTGGCGTTCGGGCAAGAGTGCAGGGCACATTTAAGCTAGATGCTTCGCGGGTACAGGCCAACGCTGTGCGTAAACTTGGTCGAGCGGGGACCTGGATGGCAAGGAAAATCGAAAGCAGAGAGTCGAAGGTGCAAGTCTTTCTTCCTGACTACGATTATGCCCTTCTCGGCACGGCAACTATCCCTGGGATCGCGGTCAGTATCAGGAACGGCGAAATTACAAATGTGGATATATTGGTCCATGTTGAACCGGGGGAGAGAGATGAGATACGGGTGATAGCGAATGACTGGCTCGAAGGGAATCTAGAGCGGTTATTCATCGACGGAAGAGCAGATATTGGTTTAAAATCTGGCATATTTCCTCTTGGAACTCATAGAGTTATGCAAACCATGGTCTTCGAAGGTCAATCTCTGTACAGCTCCATTGCCCTCTATTTTGTGTCTCATGAAAAAAATGCTGATGTTAGAGAGTTTTGATAGGCCACAACTTCCCAGATTTTCCTAAGTTCAATGTTACGCGACTGAATTTCAGGGAACTGCCGCTTCCCGAACATCAGAACGGCATAGCTGCCGATGTCTCTCTGAGTCTTATCAATCCTTATCCTATTCAATTTACGGTCCCTTCACTTGGTTTCAATATTCTGGTTCCCAGCTGCACAGGGGGGGATCCTTACATCCTCCTTGCAGACGCCATCTCTGAGGAGATTGACATCGAGCCTCAAGCAGAAGTACAAGTCAATGTTGGCGGCATTATTCACGAGCTTCCAGATACTTTGACGAAGGCCTGTCCGAATTCGCACTCCTCTCCTCTTGATCTCCTGCTTGGGGATTATCTTCATGGGAACGACATGACTATTTACGTTCGTGGTTCCAATTCTACTTACTCAGATACCCCAGGTTGGATCAGCGATTTGCTGTCGAGTGTTACAGTGCCTGTGCCTTTTCCGGGACACACACTTGGCAATCTGATCAGGAATTTTACTCTCGCAAACGTCCATTTTAGTCTGCCTGATCCAATGGCCGAACCGGGGACGCCTGAAGCGCAACCAAAGTTGTCAGCTATTGTGAAAGTTCTGATCGCTCTTCCCAAGGAGATGAGCTTTTCTCTCAATGTATCCCATGTTCGCTCGAACGCCAATGTCTTCTATCACGGCAAAAAGCTTGGCTACCTGGACTTAAAGAAGTGGCAGAAAGCGAATTCATCACGTGTCGATGCTGCTGAGAGCGAGATTCCTCAGTTGATGATCGAGGCAAAGGTTGATGAAGCTCCATTGCATGTTACGAATGACGACGTTTTCACAGAGGTGATACAGGCTTTGATCTTTGGCAGTAAAGGTGTGCTTTTAGATATAGAGGCGAATGTTGACGTTAAGGTTGAGGCTGCGTTCGGCAAATTTGTTATCAAAGACATCCCGGCCAAGGGTAAAATTGTCGTGAAGCGTTCGTAACCCCAAATTGCTGTACTTCTATATCTTATGTCGTATCATGATTACTAACAGTGTTCATAGCCATCTCAAAAGGTTTCGACTCCATCTCGCCTAAAGTCGGCTCTTTGGAGATCCTAGATACCACTAAAACGACTTTTACGCTGCAAGCAAAGATCAATTTCACTAATCCAACGGAGTACTCGGCGGTGGTGCCATTTGTTGATCTCAAAATCCTCAACAACGGCACGTTTCTGGGGCATGCCACAGCGAAGGATGTTTCAGTTAGTCCTGGTGACAATTATAACGTTCTTGTAGAAGCTGTCTGGGATCCATTGACTCCGGGTGGGAAGAAAGGACAAGAGTTAGGGCGAGAATTCCTCTCTCAATATATCTCTGGTATGTCTCACATCCATGAAATTTATGTTTGCCGAATGAATCATGTCCTAACAGAGAGCGAAGGTCACAATACAACATTGACACTTAAGATGCATAAGGGGACGTTTCCAACGCAGCCTTCTCTTGGTGCCGCTCTATCTTCATTGGAGATCGAGCTCCCAACGCCAAACCTTAGACCCCCAAAGTTACCCGGTGACGGCAACGGTGATGATGGTGATGATGAGGACGATGGACCGCATTTCATCGTGGATGCAACGGTACTGCAAGCTCTCATAGATTTTTCGAGCTAACCCTGGCCCGTGGTTTTCACGCTTTTCATATTTTTTCACTTTAGATCTTTAGATATACGATGTCATATCATGGGGCGATGTATAAGATGAGACAGGAGTTTTCTTTTTCTTTTTCAGGGCGAGGGATTAGACTAAGTATGAATTTTTACATCAGAGAGAGAAGCAGAAGAAATTCATTTTCAACCGCATTATTGTTCCCATCAACTCTCCTTTTCAATCCTCTTCTATGTTCCCCAGCAAGAAAAAAGAAAGAAAAACCTAAACCCCACTTAACAAAACACACCTCACTAAGTACTCTTCACGCCCCCTCAAACTAGATGCACCTCCTAAGCTCCACCGCAACATTCACGATCCTCTCACCACTCCCCTCCACCACCCTCTACATTACCTCCATCAACGGCACCGCTTTCTATAACCACACCAACCCCGTCGGCCACATCCTCTACGACCTCCCCTTTGCTGTCCCTCCCGGCGCCACAACCACCCCGCGGTTACCGGTCGATTGGACCCTGAATGGAGTGGGCTATGGGGCCGTGAAGAGCGCGTTGGGGGGTACGTTGAAGTTGGATTGTAGGGCTGTGGTGGGGCTTATGATTGGGAGGTGGGTGGAGGTGGTGTGGTATGAGGGGAGGGGGATTGGTGCGAAGGTTAGGCTTTGAAGGGCCTTTTCGGGGGGTTTGTGAGATGAGGGGTGGTGGTGGTGGGGAGGGAGGCGAACGTATTATGTTGTATATCTGGCGTTTCTATGAGGGTTTTGACTTTACAGGCGGCTTTTCATTCCTTCTAAGAATGAAGGATCAAAGGCAAATAAATACTTTTAGATGTTCTTGCAGTCCTCTCCCGAGGAGACCCTTGCGGATACCTTTTTCTTTCTTTTCCTTTCTTCTTGCGATCAGAATATATCAAAAACGGAATTAAAGGTACACACATACACACAAATACATCTCCAAACTCCTTAAAGGGGAAAAAAGGACTGAATGTGGTTTATTGAGGGGGTTGAACAGTCAATATCTTCGATTTACAGCTTTCCAGTTTATATTGCTAATTGGGTGTCCTGTGTCCAACTGCTTAGCTGAGCAGTATTCTGCGAGAACTGCAGAATTTTAACCCGGGGGTAGAGTGCTGGCGTCGACGAGATCTTGGGAGTCCTTCTCGGTTTCTTCGTTGAGTCCGTAGAGCGGGGAGCGGGGGAGAGCCATTAGGCCTGTGGACATTAACAATGACATGTCTGTAGGAACGCTTCATGGTGTTTAGGCATGGGGGCCTGCATAACTAACCTGTTCGAGCTGATTCAAGAATACCAAAAGGTGCGATGAGTTTCATAAAGGCGTCTATCCGGGAGGGTTTCGCAGAACTGTAGGTGACAATTCTCATGTTAGGGTCCCGGAACGTAAATTAAGAGTAGAGGGGCACCAAGGGGGATAGTTTCGTTTGCAGCACATACATCTCCACAATACAATTGTTTGTGCTAATATCCAACACTTTCCCTCCAAACTGATGTGCCAGATGTGTGATTGCCTCCAGATGCTCATGTTTATGTCGCAATGCTTGACTTATGGCGAGTTTCGAAGGATGGAAGTCATCCCGCCCTAGGTGCCTAGCCCCTGCTGCCGCTTCGGTCTCCTCTGTGGCAATCCCGGCGCTCTCGGCGTCTGCGGCTGTCATCTCGCGATGGTGAGCTAGGAGCTCTTCGAAGTACTCCGGTCCGAGAATGGAGACCTTGGCAAGGAGCAGTTCCCTCTGTACAAGCGGTGCATCAGTGTAGTCCAATACGGCCCATACAGGAACAAGATCCTCGAGTTGACGGCGAGCTTGTTCGACAACCCCGTCATGACCTGACAGCACAATGGTCATCCGAGAGAGGTCCTCGACTTCCGTATTGCACACCACTAGGCTGTCGATATTGAAACCTCTTGCCGCAAGAATTCCTGAGACGCGGGAGAGTACTCCCGGCTCATTCTGCACTAGACAATTCAGAATGTGGCGTTTCGGTGGTGCCACAGATGGCAAGGGGGTTTCGTAGAGGATGGATGAGACAGCAGCCGGTGCAGACCATGAGGGTGGAGAATCTGATATCGGCAGAGGATATATGCGGCGGTGGAGAGCCTTGTATGCCAATGCCGAGGTGGATGATGATGTCGATTGATATCGCTGATTGATTGCCGCCGTGGGCGTATTTCGACACCAAAAATTCCCACAAAACACTGTGCGAGTCGAAAACCCACCAATGATGGCTCGTGGAGCAGCCATTGCTGCGAATTCACTTCCCTCCGTGCTCTCGTGAGCTGCTGGGCGTATCGAGAGCGAGGTGAGAATTGGGCGTATGGATGTGCGGTGTGTGCGGTGAATCATCGGGCAGACTTATTGAAATGTTCAAATTGGGCTTAGCGCGAAGAGCTCATCTGAGCCGCACGAGCCGCACATGCCTGGGCTTCTTCGCGTCTTTTCACTCCTTCATCCATCCCTCATCCCCCACAGATTGTCCACCTCACAGCAGCCTCGTAGAGAATCTTACCAGATCGGAGACAACCTGTGCTTTTCCTTATATCTATATCTCTTATTGCGTCACCGCCCTTCCACGGCCTTTAAGTTGTGTTTATCATGACCGACGAAGACCGTCGTTCTTCAAAGCGGTCTCGCTTCGACCAGACCGAGCCCCGCGAGCGCGAACGACATGGCAGCGCGGAGGATTCGAGACGTTCCTCTCGTTTTGATCGCCGGTCTCGTTCGCCTCCCAGTAGGGACTCACGGAGAGGTCGGAGTCGCAGCCCCTTGAGTCGAGAGCCATTCAGTCCAGTCTCTGAGGAACGCAAGAAGCCTGTGGTGGATCCGGCTGCTGCGGCTGGTACGTTTGTCCTTACGAAATGCTGAAGGTGTTATCATATGCTGATGCTATACCATAGCTGCTGCTGCGGCAAGAATCAATGCCCAGATCCAGGCAAAGAAAGGCATCCAGCACATTGATGTTCCTCCAATTCGAAGCGTAGGCCTTACTCTCCCAGTGCCCCCTGGCTCCTTGGCCCCCAAACGTTCGATCGTCAGTTAATTTTTTTTATTTCTAAGCAGGGCTCCAGCGCTAGTGGCAAGGCTGCCTCTCCTTCCGTGCATGCTGGCAGCAACGTCAATGGTGAAATGTATATCGCGGATGGGGACTATATTAGGGACATAGAAGTCAACGATCTTCGAAATCGTTACACACTGACCAAAGGCTCAACACAAAAGATGGTAAATACTCTTGTTGCTCTACATCCACTGATAACCTCAGGCATCTTCCTTCACCCTTACTTTTGCATCCGACTTGTTTTTGCAGGCTTCGGTGCCGATAGGCTTTGTTTATCCTCTACCCAACTATACGCTTTGTGGGAGGACACACGAGCTTACAGAAAGCGCAATAGCACACTTTGCAATCCACTCTGTTGCATCTGCTGACTCCCGCTGCGTGACATCTAGATCAAAGAAGAGACTGGCGCCGGTACGCTCAACCTAACAATCTCAGTATTACAGAAGTAGAAAGCTTATTGGTATTAACTTGTTAAGATGTCACGACACGCGGTGCCTATTACCCAGACAAGAGCTTGGCGACACCGGCGGTGAGAATACACCCCTTTATTGAAATTGCTGGTGTTCATGGCTGACCTGTGCTGTATGATTACATTAGAACCCCCCCCTTTACCTTCATGTCACGAGCACTACCAAGGAAGGCCTCGAAAAGGCTGTGGAGAAGATCGAGGAACTTATGCAACAAGAGCTTCCCAATCTTGTCGATGAGCGGAGGTTCAGACGGCGAGAACCAGATCAAGTGGAGCGGGATGAATTCGGTCGCGTAAGTCTTCTGGACAATCCTTTGCCGATCTCGATCATGCTACTGACCAACTGGCTGTATTTAGCGCAAATGGCCTGAAGAGCGAATTCCAATTGACCTTGAACAAATCCCAGGCTTTAACCTTCGGGCGCAGGTTGTTGGGCATGGTGGTGCATATGTGAAACATATCCAGCAAGAGACCCGATGCCGTGTTCAAATCAAAGGCAATGGTTCTGGTTTCATGGAGCACGGCACTGGTCGTGAGAGTGATGAGCCCATGTATCTGCATGTTGCGTGAGTTAAGGCTGCTGAATCCTCGAACGGAGGTCTCACGTACGGCTTGAGCTGACGTTGGCACAGTGGTCCTGACGCTCGTGAGGTACAACATGCAAAGGAACTCTGCGAAGATCTTCTCGCCAATGTCAAGCAGCAGTATGAGCGTTTCAAAGAACAGCCTCCTCCACAACAGCAATACAACTATGGCCATCATAACACCAACACCTACAGCCAGCGTGCACCTGACCGTGGCGCCTATGGGGGCTATCACCAGTCTCCGCCTCCTACAATTATGAGCCCGACCCATCAGCCGCCTCCTCCGACCATCGCACCAGGAGCAGCGGGAGCGCCAGGAGCAGGAAGCCCGACAACACAGGATTACAGTGCTCAGTATGCGCAGTACTATGGTGGTCAAGACCCTTATGCTGCGTATGGTGGATACCAGAATTATGTCGCCTATTGTACATCATCACTTTCATATTACCCCTAGCGACGTCAGTTTGCTGACGGTTATGTCACAGACAGTTACTATATGCAGCAGCAGGGACAGGGTGGTCAAGTCCCAGGACCGTCTGCTCAGGGCGCCCCTGGTGCTCCGCCGCCACCACCTAACGAAGCTCCACCACCTCCGCCTCCGTCTGGATCTCCTCCTGGAACGGGCGGAGGAGGATATAACGCTGTAAGCTATTGACTCCACTATAATATTAGCATCTTTAGATTGACGTACCGCTTTAGGTTCCCCCTCCTCCAGGCATGTAAGGATCGAGAAATTTCTGAGTGTGATGGACACTGAACGGATGAGTCTGTTGCAACTGAGGAAATGCGCTGGTTTATTTTGATGATTGACAACCACATGAAGCTGAAGGAATCGCCTTTGGCAAATTCTATTTCGAAGTGTACATCGGTCTCTGTTCTTTCGTATTACACGTAATACCACGCGAAAAATGGATTTCAAAAGAATGGGACATGGTCTTTGAACCAACCCTGTGTATCCTACTACATACTTTTAGTTCAAACTAATTACTACCCCCTCAGGGGTATCGTTATGATTATCCAATTCCGATACCACGAGAATCTATATGCATGTCCCCCCAGAACCACCTCAAAGCCGTCCCCAAAGCCATTCCCGAACGCCATCAAACCAAAACCCCTCAATCATCATCATCCACCTTCAATGCCCCACTCTCCCTTTGGGTTGAGCACCACTCCTCACTCGCCAAACCCTCCTCCTTCGCCTTCGCGAGCGCCACGGGGTCTTTATGAAAATCACACGCGAAATGGCAGTTCGGGACGATATCTTCGCCGAAGTACTTGCAAATGGCTAGGTGGCGGCATGTGGTTGTGCTCTCGCAGTAGGAGACAAGCTGGGGGGTGTGGTTAGTTTTGAGTGTTTTATTGCTTCATTTAGGGGGAAAGGGAGAGGGGACTTGCGGCCTGGAAGCTTCGGGTTCGGGCTTGGATCTCGGCGGCGTTGTCTTTGTTGCGGTTGCTGTTTATGAGGTAGGTGACGCGGTCACGGTCTTCACGGCTATAGTACTGTATACATAGAGCGTTCGCCAGTCAATCATCCTGTGATCATATGGAACGAACAAATACGGCAGAACTGACCACACAACACATCGCCGCCTTCCCATCTCTCCCAGCCCTCCCCACCTCTTGATAATACCCCTCAAAACTCTTCGGGATCTGCCAATGTATCACGAACCTCACATTCTCTTTATCAATGCCCATCCCAAAAGCAGTCGTCGCGACGATGATGTCATAGCCGACTTCGTTGTTGATCCAACGATGTAGCGTGTCGTCTTTTTCGTGTTTACTGAGGCCGGCATGGAAGGGCTTTGCCCCAATACCGCGAGCGCAGAGTTCGGCGGCGAGGGATTCGGAGTCGCGCCGGAAGAGAGTGTAGATGATTCCGCTAACGCCATCTACACGCTCACCGTCAGCTTCGAGCTCGCCGATGTTTTGATGACGGCGGGCGTACATGCGACAGAGCCAGGCATAGAAGTCATCGAATCGACTGCGGTTGTCGGAGGTGAAGCGGACTTCATAATGCAGGTTCCAGCGTGACGTGGACATTTTAAAGATCTTCAAGGTATCCTTCGAAAGACCGAGTGTGAATATTATGTCGTCTCTGACTCGAGTTGTTGCGGTTGCGGTAAGGCACATGAGAGGAACGTCTGGAAATTGCTCTTTGAAGAAGGAAAGAAGTTTAAAAGAAGGTCGGAAGTCGTGGCCCCATTCAGATATGCAATGTGCTTCGTCAATGGCAACCCGGGAAAGCTCCTGCTGTTTATGTACAACAGAGATATGACGTCGGAAGCATTCCGTGGCGCATTGCTCTGGCGTAACGTAGAGAAGACGGGTGATGGGATGGCCGCATGCTAGGTCTCGGAGAACCCGTCGTCGTTCGGGGAGGAGGGTCGTGCTGTTTATGCTGGAGGCTTCAATTCCTGCACGGCGGAGTGCTGCGACTTGGTCTGTCTATATCAGGAGTCAACACGAACAGCCTCCATTGTATCGGATTTAACGCTATTCTTCACTGACCATCAATGCAAGAAGCGGCGATACAACAATAGTAACTGTACACGGCATAAATACCAAATAAGCCAACCTACTTTCTCGCAAACAGAGCAGAACTTCTCTGTAGCAGATAATCAGGCACTAACTCCCATGATCAATCACAGCAGGGAGCTGAAAACACAAACTCTTCCCAAACGACGTTGCAGCTTGGAGGAATATATCTTGGCGTTCGAGTGCTGCAACGATCACATCTCGTTGTATTGGCCTAACAATACCCACCTATCAGTCGTTGCTGTTGTTGGGTCGGGAGAGTATTATGCAAAAGGTGCTCTTCATATGCCAGGGGTATGGTAATTACCTAAAACTACGCTTCTTGAACACCCGTCGAAGTGTGAATTCGAGATCGACAGGGTGTTTCTTTTCCTTGACCGAGGCCATGCGTGGAAATCGTAACCCCGGCAGCGTAATTGATTGCTGTTGCTGCGGTTGTGGTTGGTGTTTAGAGTGTCCATCTCCAGTGATCCAGCGTTACCCGGGAAGACGCGTCGCTACGCGTTGAGTGGGAAGAGACATGACGTCGTTGTCACCTGACTGTGCTATTGTTCTCAACGCAACTCGCTCGCCGGATGCTTAAATCCTTCGCATCCATCTCCACTACATCGGCCACAGAGTCCCACGGTGATGGGAGCTGCAACGACCTCCGAATACGCCAGATTATACAAGCATGAGCATACCTCGGTCTTCTAGCATGAGTACTCCGTATACCTCGGTGAAATCGAACCACAATCAGACGAGCGCCACAACCACCAGCGTCCTTAACCAATCAAGCATCCTATCCGATTAATCCCCACTGTAACTCGTTCTTCACCTTCCATTTCCCAGTCCCTTTCCACAAATGGAGAGACCTCTCCTGACCGTTTGCGTACTTTGCCGGGTTACTGTTTTCCCTTGCAGCGGTCAAAGCCCATTTCACAGCCCTCGTTTTTACTCTTTGATTTTTCGCGGAAGTTTTTTAGGGCTGGAAAGAATAGTCAGCCCATTGTTGCTCAAATGGACTGTTTCCCCCCTCCGTCATCGTCTCATGATATCCTACCCAAAGCTCTCAGGTCTCTTTTGGGGTGTCCATACATAAAAAGGCTCTGTCTCTCTTTCGTCTCTGATGGCTGTACATCTCAGATCATCCTTTCAGAAGTCCATAAAGACACGGTGGAAATAAAACAATTCATCTGAGCAAATCAATATCTCTTCCTCCTGCTTTCTCGGTCGATAGAAACAATTCGGACGGCCTCCCAGACAGAATCCACTCTATACAATACGCTCCAGAAAACAACAACAGAACAGCCACCAAGACGCAATGCTCGCAACTAAAGCCCGCAGCTTTGCTCAAGTAGTCAGATCCTTCCTCCCCAAGGAGGCCCACCCCTCAATCCGCTACCCCACAACTCAAGCCGCCCACCAGCATTCCTCGTCATTCTACTACAAGCGCCTGGGTCGAACTGCAGCCCTGTTAGTGCTTCACGCGGTATATCTCGCGACTCTTCACGAAACCCTGCTGACGGTGTATCGCGCAAAATAGATACTTCCCCATGGGCGCAATACTGCTGGGTTGGCCGCTGGTGGCGAAGAGATATTTCCAGTGGACGGGCATCTAATTGCGAAGAAGTCGTACCATGATCAGTGATGATCGACAAAGGTGTCTCGAGCGAGGGTACGGGCAGGCGGTGCCAACAAGGCCGTTCAGGGAAGACGAGGAAAGGATGGCAGAAAGGAGGCCCGACAGAGGGCTCAGAGGAAGTAAGGCCGTTAGGACGAGGCGCTAATGACAATGATGCATTTTCAGAGAGTTCCGGGCATCTATATTACAAGAGAGACATATTTTCCCTTATAGACAAGCTCTAATCCGCAAATATATTACATAGACATCTGATTCCCTCAGTTCGATCTTCTGTCGTGATAAAGATGTTCATGTTTACAATTCGTCTGCCGTTTATATGAGGTCTGAGATTACACATGTCCCCGAAAACGGCCTTCGCTGAGCCAACAGCTCTCTTAGGACGTTGTTCGCAGCTTCCATCTCTATCTCTTTTGGTTTCCATCGCTCTTTAATCTCCTCCCAAATTTCAAGCGCTCTCTGCTTCCCTGCGCATTTTGCAAAAGATCTCAGTGACCAGATTACTACCCACTTTCCAAGGTATAGGTCTTCTATTTCTTCGTCAAGCGCTGAAAGATACGAGCTCCAAACACTCTCCAATCCAGCTAGTGTCCAAGACGTATATCTAGCCCCACCATGGATCGAGAATCCTTTGAAGAGCGCAAGGAAGATAGAGCCATGCAATGGAATCCGGAAGAACCGCATCTCTTCAAGTAGTTTCGTCAGACGCTCCAAGTCGCCAGTGCGGACAGCGTGGTGAGTAACGAGTATTCGGTATGTCTGAAGGTCAGGGGCTACAGCTGATTTCTTTTGTAACCTTTCGTAGTGTTCCGGCTTCTCCTTTGCGGCCTTCGCTGCCTCTCGCAACAACCTGGCGAGTTCCCGCTTTCCTCGCCAATCTCGTGGGGGTAGTGGAGCACCAGAGCGGTTACTGTGCATAACTTTCATCCGCTCGTAGACCTGCTCTGCCGCTGCAGCCTCGCCCGCTCTCACCAATGCCGCAATGACGCTGTTCAGCACGACCGTGTCTACGATTTCGCCGGCATCCACGAATTCTCTGTAGGCCTTCCTAACGCCATCGCCATCGGCTTTGAGTCCATGATAGAAGATCAAACCAACACGAGCGAATCTATCCAATTCCAGCCCTCGTGATTGCATTTCCTTGAGGATTATCTCCGCCAGTACAAACTTCCCTGCCTTTGTTGCAACATCGAACAGGATATTGAAGGTGGCAGCACTTCCCCTCATGCCAGCTTCTCCTTCCATTTCTTTCCAAAGAGAGAGTGAGGACTCAACATCCGCCTTGGACACCCTGCGGAAACATCGCCCTACAAACGCGATGGCGCTGCTCCATTCTCCGGTCGTAAGCGGTATGCCCACACTTTTCATGTCGTCAACCACACAGAGATAGCGTAGCATCGAGGCTTCGGTCTTGCGTTCCACTAACGACAAGCGGTGGAGAAGAAGGCGTATTTTCCGTCTGGATAGATAAGACACGCGAGGGGAAGGAAGGGCCTTGTAGAGTTCATAGATTGTATCGTGAGGTGTGTGTTTTCTAAGTAGTGACCTTATTAACTTTTGAATCGCTTTTTTCTCGTCTTCGTTTCTTGTCGGCCAAACTCGGTATATTACCGGGCTTTCCTCAGCGTCAGTTGCTACCATAAAGGGGAGGGACGACGGTTTCGTATCTGGCTGGCGGGGATGTGGGGCGTCTGTTACTGGGAGCTCCTCGTCATAAAAGTCCACAAGACGTTTATATTCGTCTGGTGAGACATCAACCTGCTGCGCCAGCGCTTGACCATGACTGGATACGCGCGAATGAAAATTTTGAGCCCTACTAGTCGCACTAGTTGACCTTCTTCTCAATATCGGACCAACTGTTGGTAGCCAACTGGGAGGCTTGTAGCAGTTATTCGAATGGTTTCGACATGAGCCCGCCCTAACCAAAGCATTGACGAACAGATGGTCCATCTGGTGTGAGACTGTGCGGTGATGTTCCTGTCGATCCCTTGATAAAACTATCGTGGATATTCTAGGCTGGAAGGACGGGTATAAGAACAGAAGCAGCGAACGGCTGCCTATCCGTGAGGTTAGAGAGGAACCCGTCGACCTATCGACTAGGCAAAGGAAGGACATGAGATGCCGGACATGGTGTCACGACGCTAGTTGCTACTTCAATTGCATCGCGTATATCCGTAAGATCTTGAGTGCTTGTGATATACTCGAGTAGTGAGCACGGTTGTAGTTGAACGGAGCAAAAATTCGCTTGTTGGTTGCCTGCTAAATTTGCGAGTATCAAGCATGATTTTGCACTGGCACACCAGTTTACGGATTACCTCTGAACATTGCATGGCGGGGTTAAGAAAATTAATATGCTCTCTATTTGTAGACGTCTCATTGCTACGTCTTCACGCCAATTGCGAGGAAATTCCCATGAAATCCAAGCCGTCTAAGCTTTGTTGCTGTCCAAAGCCCTTGGATCAGCTGATAGCATTGCCGCTTGGAGGTATTCCTTCCGTTCCACGACCCAGATCCTCCTTTAACTCCTTTCCGCCAATGTTTGGCGCTTGACAATCTTGCAATACAAATATCATCCTCGCCCATTCCGTTTTGCTTGGGTTCCTCCATGCGTGCATCGTTGCTCGCTGGATAGCCACATCTCCTGGATGCATCAATCTCATCTCCCCAGAGTCCAAGATCATCTCGATGGACCCCTCGATGACGATACCGTAGTCGAGACTTTGAGTACGGTGCATCATGCACTCGTATTCTGGACCAAAATCAACCGTCCGACAGACCGTTCCTCCCAGATTCACTAGCCCGAGCTTGCCTGACGCAATCACTCCGTCGTGGGTTTTGATGTCCTCATTGTCATTGAGATTAGGCGGAAACTTGGAGGTTGTATAGATCACCTTAAACCCCAATTTATTATCATCGAATGAGCTCCAGGCTCCTGAGGTTGAGGAGTGGACAATGGCTTTGCCCGTGGTCAGATCGTGGGTAGTGACATGTTTGGTGGTGTCACGGAGAGATGAGACCTGAATACTCTGGGAAGCAGACATGGTGGGTATCGTTAATGCCTTGATCTGAGGTTGGATGGTTGAAGGGTTGAAGGGCTGAGGGGTTGTTATGGAGTACAATCGAGAGTCCTACAGATAACGGGTTCTCTGGCTGTTTGAGACAGCCAACCGCGCGCAGTAACGTGGGTCTGGAGGTGCATGCATATGTATAGCTGCGGCACGTGACAGAAGCATCGTTGAGGAGATCTGACGAGAGAATCATGTTATGGTAACACATTTATACTGTAGAAGTCGGGATCTAGCACTTGGGTCCTCATATCAACAGCCATACACTTCAACGTCAGTTCACCATCAGATTCAACCAGTTTACATGGTGAAATCACATCAATCCATCTTGACAGCAAGGGTACCACACTGCAGGTTAAAAGGAAATTAGAAGTCTTATGCCTAAATGGCCCCAGCTGAGTCTTACTCCTCTAGATATATTCTCGGAATCAGTGATGGTGGTCGTGACCTATGTGAGGAAGCCAGATGCCGTTAAAGCAGCACTGGCTGGTTGCTTAAGGAGAGCGGATTGGGTGGTCAAGATTGTTCCTCGCCAAAACTTTCGTCCATCACAGTGTCCCTAAGAATTGCACTGTAAGAATATCCGGATGAAGTGGGCCGCAATATTCTCGATATGCGCTAATTTTCTGGTAGATAGCAGTTCCTTTGTCTGAGCTGAAATATGGGCCGGTACGACTTCAGACCGCTCCGCGTCCATCAAACAGCGACACAACTTCTCCAGACAAATCGGATAAAAACACCTCCACCGTGGTACGGTGTCGTTGCTGCAATACCCCCAACGCAGGCTGCGATTCGAACGCTTCCTGTAGAGCAAAATGAACGGAAGTCGAAAGCGAATGCTACGAAGAAACCCAGCAAGATGTTCCAGCCGCAAAAGATCGTGCACAAGGAGGATAGTCTGCGACGACAATTTTATGGAGATCACCCGTGGGAGTTGGCCCGTCCAAGGGTAGTTCTTGAAAATGATGGGAAGGACGGTCAGAGATGTGATTGGAGCCAGATATCGCAACCTGGGAGAAGACTGGATGGAGAAAGGTCCGTGTTCGAAGAGGGGCCGATGAATTTCAGCCCAGGACTTTTGCTTGAATACCCTTCACGAAAGGTCGCTGATTAAAACGCTCTGCAGTGTTATACAACGGCAATTGTGGTTGATGGAGAATGTGCCCGGTATCTCTCCCTCGCAAGCATATGATCAAGCTCGACATGAGTTCTACGCTCTTAGACATCAGGAGGACGTGGAACGGCGGGTCGCTAAAGAAGAGGCGCTTGCGACAGGAGCATATTTCGGCAAGACGTATCTGGAGGTGGGTATGGAACTTGAGGACAAGATGTGGGAAAACTGGAAGAAATGGGGCCTCGAGGAAAGTGCAGCCATCCAGCAGAGACGTGCAGCGGCATACACTGGTCTCGAAGGGGAGGATGCGAGCGCCGTGGTGTCGGACGACCCAGCCGTTGATGATCTAGATGAAGCTGACCCCTCTCCTGTCGATCCATTATAAGTATCGAGAATTGAAGATCATAGCCGATTAATAATTCCCTGTACTGTACCAAAAACGTATGAGGCATGCATGTATAACGAGGCGTAGGCACGTGGGCGCAAGCACATCTCATAGGATATAGAAGCTTGAAGCGAATGCAGAGTTAGAGAGGTTGAGAATGAGACTGGTGGGTTGCCCTGACTAGCGCAGGTACTGGAATAACTCCTCGCTTGTGAGCTGGCAACCCTATCCCCATTTCAAGCCTCTGGCTCGTTGTACTCCGTACATCGTCACTCGTTTCCCGTTTTCCCGCCTCTTGTTTCACTACTAATCGTGAGCCAATTGGGGAGTCCCAGCTCTGTGCCTCTTCCCCTTTTCCAGTATCGTCGTCGTTCGTTCTCGCTTCAACCTCAAGCGCCTCTAACACCTCACCCGACCATGGAGTTGGTTTCCGGCCCTCCCTCACAGGCTTCAAATAACTCGTATCTTCTGGAAGAAGATCCTACGACACCTCGGGCAGACCAAACAAGGGCGCAAATGCAGCAAGTGTCATCCAGATCAAATACCTTACCGAGCTCTACTATTCGTTATGCCCCAACGCAGCCATCGATTTCCGCTGGCCAGGTGGTGGCTCTGGCTGAGGATGCGATGAAAGCAGCGAGGGAAGAGATGCAACGCTCAGTTGTAGGAGGAGATGCTATGGTGAATGGAGATCTCAAACCAGGCCTGACCATCGACTTGGGTCATAAACATATCGCGAGGATTCCGGATGAAGTGGTGGACATCATTAAAGATGAAATTGAGAGGTAAGTGACGATTGGCTGGGTCCCACCGGTGTGTTCACCGAAGGTTTTATTACCCGACATGAACCTTTGATGTCAAGTCGATACGATTATGGTACAGCTGACTGATACTCTTCTGATAGACTTGCACTGTCTCACAACCAGATCAGCACCTTTCCTGACAAGTTCGCGGAGTGCTCCCGTCTGCGCTATCTCAATATTCGTTTCAACTTCATCCGAGAATTTCCACTGGCGGTGGGTGATATACTTTTTCGGACCACTAGGTCCAGAAACATCACTAACAAAGACTTTCGGTTTCATAGATTTGCCAAATTCCTTTTCTTGATATTCTTGACATCAGCAGAAATAAGCTGCGGGTTCTACCACCTGAGATTGCAAATCTCACTTCACTTAAGGTTTGTGAACCTCTACTATTAACGGCGAAGGCGGCTTGCAGCACTTCACTCTCGTATCGGGCATGATATTAAGTTGTGTGTTTTAGGTCCTTTCTATCCAAAAGAATCGGATCGAAAGGCTGCCACAATGTCTAGGGGACATGAATTCCCTCCAGGTTCTGAAGTTTGATAATAACCCTATCGTCTTTCCTCCTCGGGAGATTCTCGAAGCTAAGGAATTGGATATTCCGTCTACGGCAACTCCTAATGAGAGGGACGCTTTGTTTACTATTCATTTAAAACGGTATTTGAAGCAATACGTGGAGAAGCCAGAGACTGGCGAGTCTGGTGGCGAGTCGAGGTAATGTTTAATCCAGTCAGATTTGAACAACTGTTGACCATTTACAGTAGTGATGGCACCGCTGATCTTGCGGAGACATTGCGTCCTGCCAAACGTGTTGCTAGTGGCCGTTTTCCCATAAAGGTTAATACCGGCAATGATACCGCAAACGATCCCAGATCTCCTAGCCTACCGAGACCGCCACCACTTCCACAGCGATCACATGCCCGTATCCTATCCCAACAGGCCTCTGCTCTCCGTCATCCAGGAGCTAGTCATTTGCCTAACGGAAACGAGCGTCTACGCAGCAACAGCGAGAGCATAATACAGGCGAGTCGCGCCAATCGCCAAAAGCGAATGGGAATTATTACGAGAAAGGCTTCAGACCTTGGGACGGTAGACGAAGGGCGGCTGGCTCGGCTTAGCAGTCATTATCGTGGCCTAAGCCATGGGTCCCTCATGCAAGGGACTTCTCGAAACGGTACTGGTGGCGGCGGAAACAGTTCGTCAAGTCCACATAGCCCTACAGATATAGAGCGGCACAAGGGACACTACGTGAAGCGCTTATCAAGCTTGCCAGAACACAAGCGCGAGTCTCATTCTCCGGACGCTATAGTAGAGGGTACCAAGGGAATTCTATACGCTCTATTTCAGGTGCATCCACATATCTCAAATCTCATCTCGGTCGTGAGGGAAGTGAATTCGAAGCGAAGTAGCCTTGAGAGAGTTTTCTATAATGCAGCAACTCATGTGGAGGAATTGGATCGGGAGTTACACAAATACGACACGTATGCTGAGGAGGACGAAGATATGGTCAACCGATCAAACGAAGGAGTGCGGAGAGCATGCATTACTTGCGTGGTAGCTTACCAACATGTTGGCTTGCTGCTTCAACGGAACGTTCACAAGATTATTTTACATGGTGATCAGAGATATGTTCGAACACTGCTGTTATTGGTATATGGGAGTTTGTTTGAGGTTCGTAACGCTTGTTTCAGTCTGTCCATGTCATATCGAGGGAAAAAGCAACCCAGCCATCAAGATCTCGACGGGACGATCCGAGCTCGACCTACCGCGCTAATGCCTGCGCTCGCAAATGCGGGCAGGATGAGGAGCGCAACCATGATTGAGGCGTCTGGCCCCCCCGGCGCTAGCATCAATGGCGTGCTTCCTGTACCACTCAACTCGAACAGTGTTGTTGGAACACCGAAATCGGGTGATGCATTCCAAGTGCCGTCAAGTCAACCACACTCAAGAACGAATACGATGCAGGGCATTGATGACCCTGAGGAAGAACGGCTCTTCGAAAGGATCTTCCTTGTACTCAGATCTGCTACCGATAAAGCTCTTACCTCTTTGCCCACCATCAGCGAGTACTTCATAGGATGTGTGGTGCAAAATAAAAATCAAGAGGGGAAATCTGAGCTTGATCAACTCTGGACCGTCCTTAATCAATTATGTTTAATCGCTATGGAGAGAGGAAGGGAGTTAAAGGCTCGATTGTCGTCCATCAAGCTGAAGGAACCAGGAATTAGGGGCCAGAGAGCATTTTGGGAACTCTGCAACTCATTCGTCAAGGTACGTCGCAAATTCGGGAACGTGATCCCATCGAGCTTCTTGATGGTTCTAACTTCTAGAAACCTTTAGTCTTTCGTCGACCTAGCTCTGCGCGTCAAAGAAGCCAGATCAATGTCGCTTATTCCGAACGAGATACTTATTATCCTCCGACAGGTCCAACGCTTGGTAAAGGAATGTGGTATCCTCATCGAAACATCGCCATGGAAATACTTGGCTGCACCGCAGTACCAACAGACACAGCAACCACTGACAATCTCTCATGCGATGTTGCAAGCTGGATTCAATCCTAGTAGCGTTACCAGCCCCATGACCACAACATCTCCGGCAAGCCCTTATGTTACGCCCCTTCCTGCCACTCCTCTCAGCGCAGCTCTCGGTCCAGCTGTCCAAGCAACGGTTCCTTCAACATCTATGACACAAAATACTTATGGTATATTTAGCGGTGGCGTCTTCGAGAGAACGGACTCCTTGCTTTCCATGCCGACTAGATCTCTCACTGCCGGAGTTACCGATGGATACAATCACGCTGCTGGTTCGGGCATGCCTTCAACCTTATTGAGCCCAATGGGCGTGAGGAGGATGTGAAATTCGCCAGAAGCGTATAGTGCGACATAGTTATACCTCCACCTTGGGCCAATTCGCAGGGGACCAGAGGATGAGGGGGATCTCTCGACCTGCAGGTGTACCCTCACATGCTTTCCTGTAGTAGATTTATGTAACGTCTGCCTCCGACATGCAATCCTTACCCTTCGTGTTTTCTAAATTCATTCCTGCAGTTGTGCATCATTCTTTGGCATTCTTGTATTAGTGTCAGCAATCATGTCATGGCGTCTATGCAGATATGGAGCATACGAAGGTCGCCTGGGCATCCGTTTCTTCCTCTTCGTTTAAAGCCTTTTAGCGTTGGGCTCATCATGCATGGAATCTGGATATCGAAAATTACGGCGGTAGAGACGCTGACGATAGATCTGTCCCCCTTGGTGGTTACATGGTGATGGTGCTGGCTGGTTCTCGCTCCTCTGAGCAGCTACACTTGTAGGCTGAAGAAATGAAGATGGGGGCAAGGCCAACGATGTATTGATAATGCAATTATAAGTCCCTTGGTGGGGGAACTACCTGTGAGAATCCAGCGACGTACTTGGTAAATCAGGACTAGCCATTAGATTTTCAAGAATATCATTTCGTTGGGTTAGACTTTGAGGTCGCTGAATTGGCGGTTCAGTCCGACGAACACTTCAACAATCATAAAGAGCCGCATCCATTTATTTCCCAACGACAACACAATCGATCAAACGAACCAGCACCGACCCCATCCTTACTCCAAAGAAAAGAAAAGAACAAAAAGTATGTACGCCAGAAGCGAACCCAAAAATGCCATTCTTTGATTCTCCTCTCCCTCTCATTCTTTGAAAAGAAAGAAAGGAAGAGAAAGAGAGGATCAAGGCAGAAGATCGGGATTAGAAAGGCAGTTTCTTTTTGCTCTCGATCCATCATCAAAAATGCAGAGGGGTAAAGACATGGAAGATGTTTTTTATATTGTCTGCGCATCTGGGTAGGTGAGGATCTTTGGTTTTTTTTTTTTTTTGGGTCGTTTGGGGAGAAGAGGAGAGAGGTGGATTTGTGTGTGGTGGCTGGTGAGGTGCCAAGACGGGGCTGGTGCAAAGAGATAAACTCTCGTATATATCTTTGTAACTCTTGCAGCAGCCGGCGCGTCGCAGGGATATTCGCTGCTCGAAAATAAACAACCAGCCCCCATCTTACCTCGGGAATGCAGGAGCATGTTCGTTCGTGTATCTTCGTGTATCTCGCATGGCTTCTCATGTGCGTTCCCCGCAGGGACAAGGGTCTCGGCATCTTTTCCTATTTTCTTGAATTCAAGAATGCGGCATGCAGAATGCAGGTGGGAAAGGATTGGCTTCCAACTTAAAATAAGGAAGCCTTCTTCTATTGACTGGTTGATTGATTTGATGACCATGTATCTTCATCTCCTGGTGAACATGTGTACTGCGTCTCTGCCTCCAACCTCATTAAACTTCCCTATACACGCACAAAGATTAAAGATAAATGAAGAAATAGAAGTGTTCAGAGGGGGGTTTCAAATTCGCGCTCGATCGCTCCAAGAAACGAAGCACAGAGTTGGTTTGTGGGATGGAGGGGAATATGCATTTCACCAGCCCTGGAAATACATGGGAACAAGAGAACTACCAAGGAAAGAACATGAAAAAAAGGGGGAAAGAATGAGAAGGAGAACAATATCGAATATCCTAGTGTAGAATCGTAGGTACCATCCCCCCTCCCCGGTTTTGAAAAAATTTACAGGTGATACATCTCAGGAAGCGCCGTGGGACCAATACGTTCCCATCGAGGATCACTCCAAAATCAACGGCGAGTCTTGGTGCGATCCCGCCTCGGGAGGCTGTGAATCATCTGTTGCTATGTCTGGAGTGGCGACTTCCGCCTCTTTGGCTCGGGCCCTGGCGTTTTGTCTCTCCCAGACTTCCCTTCTTATCCTATCATCCTTCGCCTTTCTCAATCTCTCCGCCTCCTCTACGCCACCACTCTTCTTCAGCTTTCCTTCTTCGACAAAATTGCCTAACTCTTTCTGGAACTCGCCCCCTCTTCTCGATTCCAGCTCCTTCTGTCTCAGTTTCTCAGCCCTCTCAATCGCTTCGAGTCGGTTCTCATGGTTCGGCTGCAATGCACGGACTTCACCCAGAACGCCTTCTTTCGCCATATGGGGGTCTGCCAAGGGTGGTACGGGGTTCAAGCCTCGTGACACAGATCTGGGAGCAGTCCCTTGTCCATCCTTCATTTGTTCCTTTGTGCACTGCTCAACCAATGCAAAAGTTTGAGTAGCCTTCTCTAGGTCATCCTGCAGATCGGCAGCTAGTTCTTCCTGCATTGTCAAGACCTCCCTATCAGTACACACGAGTTCCAGTTCCTTTTCCCAGATCTTGGTCCAGATTGGTTTCTCTCTTTTCAGGTACTCTTGCATTTTCTTCAGCTCTGTAGTAGCCAGCGAGATGTCCTTGCCTACAGCCTCAAGCTGACGTGGTAGAGGTCGGACTCCCCTGGTGACAACGTCCTTTCGCAGATCTTCAACAAGATCTTGAAGATCATCGACGCGTGAAACCAATCGATCAGAGTCGTCGCCAAGAGTCTTCTTGCCCGCATTGACATACGCTCTGCCGCTTTCTCCGCCCATCTCAGGGATTGCCGCATTGATAGCTACGCTCTTGACGGAAGCGGCCTTCTGCCTGATTGTGGACATTGATGTTTCGATATCGGACACGAAGTTGGTATAAGTCTGTCGCACGACGGCAAGATCTCGACGGAGGTTCCTTATCTCGTTGAGCTGGGCATCATTGTTGACTACAGAATTCAACATCCGACCCCCATTTGATCCGCTAATATCTGCTTGGAGTGGCCTAGATGGAGTTGGCGTTGGCGTAGCCAAGAGCGCAACTTCCTTTGCCACATTTTGCTGCCTGTCCGAGACTCTCTGGATCATCAATTGTTGTCCATCTACCACATTTCTAACGCCTTCAACCATTCTCTTTAATCCGCCGAGTCCTTCGTCAATGTGCCTCTTCACTTCATCCAAGACCTCCACATTCAGGACCAGTACTGACCGATCTTTTACATCGCTGAGGTCTTCCAGCTCGTGGCGCACGCCAGAGACAGGGTCTTGGATATATATTTCCGGCAAATCAATTCCATTGCTGTGTGTGTTCCAAGCAAACTTCTCGATGAATGCAAGCTGTAGCCTGGCAACAGAGAGTTCATTGAGACCGTCAGGGAGAACAAACTTTTTGATCTTGCTCTTGTACTGTAGGAAAAGTGTTAGCTCCTTCCCAAGCTCGGGAGACTGCTCCGGCACAAATTGCCGCGACTGGTGGGGAGATGGGGACGCGGCTGCGCTGCGACCCTCCTGCAGTTCATATGATTCCTCCCTTGGAGGTCGTTTTTGTGGTACCCTCTCCCCTTCATATACGTCACCGCTGTGCGGAGCTGTAGTATGAACTCCTCCAACTGGTTCACCATCGAGAGTTGAGCCAGCGGCGGCGATTCCCCTTGAGCTTGAGCTAGCTCTGGAGGGTCGACGTCTCTTCTCTGAGGCTCTGGAAACAGAGCCGTCATTTGTTTGAGACGCTTCTGTAAGCAGAACATTCGGGGCGGTGCTGCTGTGTAGGCTTTCTTCCGATATGCGGCTAGTTACAGTGCCATCGTTGCTCGAATGGTTTTCCGTATCGAGACGGTTCGTAGATCTTTGCCGACTGTGCAGCAATGACCCTCTTGTTCTGACAGCATTCATTGATTCGCGCACGTCACGACCTCTATTGGGTATTGGAGAATTTTGAGAGGATGGTATTGTAGGTACACCCGTTGGTGAGACCCCAAAATGTTTCGAAATTTGATATGCCGAATATCGTCTGGAGGCTCGTCTCTCGAGCTCTCCACCCCGTTGTAGCGCTGTCAGAGCATCCTGCTGCTTTGGTGGCGGAGGTGGTGGCGGGGGCGGAAATTGAGATATATTCTGGCGTGGTGTATGCGACTGCGAAGGCAGAGACTCTTCAGGATAGGGACCAAGGACTGGAATATTCTGCATGGTGTTGCTGGACATGGAAGATGAGGTGGTATATGATTGCTGTGTAGAAGATGTGTCGCGATTTGATGGAGGGCTCCGGCCAGAGCTGATGCTGTTCTTCGGCTGCGGATTTTCCTGGCGGGAGGGAGAGGATCTCCCAGCGACAGACGAATTCCGAGGTGGTATTCCTGGTTCATCTGCTGCGGAGAGGCTGTCCTTGCTCATACCCCTACCAAGAGATTGGGAAGCTCCGCTAGGATACTGCGAAGGTATATCTTCCAGCATCTGTGTCAGCCCACTGCCAGTGCTAGCAATACTACCCATACTGTCACCCCTCGACGTTGGCATACCGTTGGGTTGTTGGCTTGCCTCTCTACTCTGCTTCTCACGTAGCTTTTGCTGCTTCCTCTTAAGGCCATGCAGGAGGTTTATAATGATGTCCCTGATGTGTGGAAGGTATTGATCCAGACTCTTCGGTGAAGCTTCTTGGCTGAGAGTCTCCTCAAGCACAGTTCGCAACGCATCAGGCACATTCCCCAGATCTGCTGTTTCTACACCTATTGCAGTAAACGCTCTGCACGCGATGTTGAATTCGTAGCCCAGACGCACGTAGACGTCTGAGACCTCGGCCTCTGTGGCAGTATGTCGGGACCATTGAGTAAGAGTTTCAAGCAGCTGCTTGGTCGCAACGAGAAGATGCGTAACGCTCTTCTCAATCTGCGAGAGCTGTTGACCCGACTTGTGACGAGAATTATCAGCGGTGATGTTCATGGTGGTGGTGGATGAACGTTCATAGAAAGTCTGCGTAATTGCGAAAGGAAAGCGGTGCGAGTGTCTATGGAGGTGAGATTGATTACGAAATAAAACTCACATTCTGCCGTCTGTAGGCCTGAGATCTGGCTGACCCTGAAGAATTGCGACTATTCATTGAACCCTGTCCGGCGTCAGCACCAACATTTGATACCTGTGGCGGATTGGGCGGTATGCTGGAGTCTGGCGGCGCAGGTGTTCTCCTCTGAAGGGATCGCTGAGGATTTGGAGGTGCCTGCATGCTGTCCTTTGGCCTTCAGGCCTGATCGCTCGGTCGCTCGGCCAAAAGAGGTATTTCGTCGCGGTCCTAAGTAGAGGCTTTCGTTATTCACGTCTGGCGTTGAGGTAGTCGTATCGGTCAGGAACAGGTAAGTGGCATTGCACGGAGTTGCTGCACAGTCAGTGACATGCACGGGGTTTTGACGAGTCGGGTTGACAGGGCTTGGGACTGGCTGCTGGCTGCGGGTGTTGTGCATTATCTGCAGCTCAATGCTGAATTTCAACGCCGGGGATTTCAGCGCGCGGCAACAATGTTCTGATCACTGTTCAGAGCAAAAGCTGTAATATGCTCCGTATGTGAACTTCGTGGTACATTCACCTCGATGTGGGTGTAGAGTTGCGATGGTGCGTGGTGCAGCCTCATCAACCGTGAACGCTGAGCGCGAACAGCCAGCGTCACACGGAGAGGTGGCGCATGTAGGTACGCAGAGATGGAATCAGATTGGGGGTTCTCACAGCTTTGACAATCTCTACAGAGTACGCAGTACGGGGTGGGAACCTTGCGCACTGGCAGTGCTGGGATGTTTTCAGTGAGCTACGTAGTAGAGGTAGTGGTGACTTAATGAATACTCTGTAGAGAATAGACGATGCTTGATATGGGTATGTATTGGTATGTATTACGTAGTCAACAGGAATTCCAAGAAGTGCAAGTGGAAAAGGGAGGAGAGGGAAGGAGTTAAATAGGGAGGCGAGGATGAAGCGACTGCTGGTGCTCTCTATTGGACGCTCGAGCCGACACTTGACCAAAGCCCCAGCCTCCCACTCAACGCTTAACCCATTGAACCCGCCCACATCCGTCTTGATTGTACGTCTTGTACTCTCTGCCTGCTTAGGCAGCTTGGTCCACTCTCCATGAAACTTTCACCCGACACGGCAAACGCTGCTGCTGCTACTGTTACGTGCTGCCGCTCTTCTCGACTTCTCGTAAGCACTACACTGGAAGCTGGGCATCTGTGCATCTGTGCATTCCATCCCGATCTTTCTTTTTCCTTTTTCCTCTTAGACAACATACCCTCA
Organism: Sabuloglossum arenarium; assembly: GCA_022345705.2. NCBI lineage: Eukaryota > Fungi > Ascomycota > Geoglossomycetes > Geoglossales > Geoglossaceae > Sabuloglossum > Sabuloglossum arenarium. The sequence goes on along the minus strand of JAJDMY020000550.1, from coordinate 38,547 downwards.
ACTTCATTCAACACTCCCCTCCTCTTGTAACCTCCCTCACCAAAATCAACCCAAAACCTGGCCAAGAGCCTTCTTCGGTCTAGGCCCGCTTCTAACCTCCTTCTTTTTATCGACCTTGCCGCATCACTCTTCCAACACACATTCACCATTCACTCACCACCGCCCATCTGCCATTTCCGGACAAGGAAACGGCCTTTCACTAGATCCAGTGAAGAGCAAGAGCAGTACTTCCGATTGTAATTTTCGGAGTTCCTGCATCTGGTAATTCCACCCAACTGACTCGCGCGATTTGCTTGCGTTGTCCAATTCTGAACTGACATCTTTACAGCTCTTTCAACTACCATTCTTCAGTAAACCCAAGCTACACCTCAATCCATCTTGTACACACATTTTGACCTCCTGGCACTTGTTGCGCGAGCGCACAAGCTTTTCTTGTGTCACGCTCCACGAGCATCATCGTCGTGTTGCAAACCTTCCAACAACACCCCGCAGTAGCGATGGCTTCTACGGCTATGGCCGCAGCCAACGGCGCAACTGCGGCTACCAGCACTTCATCAGCGACTCCTTCTAACTCTTCAGTTACCGGAAATGGTAGACCACAGTTTAAAATGACGACAGGTAATAGACCAGACTCTGGAAATCGGAGACAATCTGGAAGCCCAATGGATGGAACACAGAGGTAAGAGCTGCTCTCAACCTCAACCTCAATCTTGTGCATTGAATTGGCCTTGGTTTTACACCAGGCCAAATATCTCCATCTTGTCTTTAGTTGTCTCAGTCACAATTGGGTTCGGATATTTCTAAGCCTCACCCACTTCAGCCTTATCACACCTTGCATGTTCTTCTTTGCAACTTCTTCACCCACACTTTGCTTTTCATGTTTTCTTTTACTAATCGCCTGGAATGTCTTCACTTTCCACGGCTTACTTGTTCTCATCGTCGTTGGAATTCGCTCATTGCGTAGTCACCAATTAGCTAAGAAGTATTTCTCTGGTGTTGTAGGCGCAGTTCATCTCAGAAGGCTTGGACTGCCGCAAGCCCAATCACACAGAGAGCCACGAATTATAATCAGCAGAATGGATCTATCAGTCAACCCAAAGTGGGGGTCTCAAAGATACCAACTGTCAATATGAAGGAGACGAACACTCCGGACAAGCACGCGAATGATCGGTTGCTGTTTCTCTTAGCCCACTTTCTGGTGAGTCCTCACGCCCTCCACCCATTTCTGCAAACCATGTCCTATAAGTGTCAAGTCTATCTTACCTTATTGAGAGTATATGACTCTTTGCTAGTCAACCGATCTCCAAAAGAGATGGGAACCTTGATATCTCCTGTCTCAAGAACTAGCTAACCTGGTATATATCTTGACAGGGGCGCCATGCATCAATCACAGTAAAGAATGGAGACAAATTTACCGGAGTGTTTGCCGGATCTTCAGTTGAGTCCACTGAACCAGCCTATGTTCTCAAGATGACGAAGCACGTCAAGACAAGCAATAGCAATGAGCAATCGAATGGGGTGAAAGACGTATACAGCTCAGGCTATGTTGGCACGGGTGCGGAACACATCGTGATCTTTGAAATAAAAGATGTGGTGGACCTTAATGTTGAAGCGCTTGCATTCAATGACATGTTATCAAGACCTCAGAATGGTATGTATGCATCAATCTCCTTGATAGCTTGTCATCTAACGTGAATAGGAGTGTCTTCTACCTTTCGTATTGATGCAGATATTGGCGGAAACGTTGCCGTTCGACAGCGCGATCTGCAGCCTTGGGTGCCTGGCGAAGATGCTGACCCTGATCTCTCACTCGAAGGCAATGTGAAAACGAAATCACCTGGCCGAGGCGCAGAGTGGGATCAATTCGAAGCCAACGAACGCCTCTACGGTGTGAAGAGTGACTATGACGAAAACTTATACACAACAACTATTGATCGTACAAACCCTCTTTACAAACAGCGCCTTGCCGTTGCCGAGAGAATTGCTCGTGAGATTGAAGGCGGCAGTGCTATGAATTCCCATGTCGCCGAGGAGCGTGGCCTTATCCTTGGAGATGATAGTGGAATGGATGAAGAGGATAAGTAAGTTCGGTTGAAGAGGCAAGTTAAGATTAGCACGTGTTGACTTTGACATAGATATAGCGGAGTGCAACGGAAGACGGCAAATTTTCCACCTTTGCAATCTGGCCAACAAAACAAATACACACCTCCTGCTAGGAGACCGCCGACTGGCCAACCCACAGTGGCTGGGGCGCCAGTTGACCCCGCGATCATCTCTTCTCAACTAGCTCGTCCGGAAACAACTACGAATCGAGCGCCAGTAGAGAAGCCGACAAACCAAGCGCCTAGACGTCAGACTCCTCCTACAGAACTTACGAAGACTGTTCCAGCTAGCACTACCCAAAAACTGATTGCACAGCCGGCTGAGTCGGCCTTGCCAAGCTCAAAGTCGATACCGACTATCAAAGGGCTCCCTGAAGTTCATAACCAATCACCATCTGGTCCCTCCATTGGGAGTATTGGAAATTCGTCCCCCAAGCCTAAACCTACAGTTTCTGGAACTGGAGTGGAGAATGTTGAAAATGAAGTTCGAGATGCCTTCAAGCAGTTTGCGAATCAGGAAAAGATGCGCTTCCAAGAACATCGCCGGAACCAAGCTAAGCACGACAAGGACATAAAGCTTAACGATTTAATGAAATTTTCTCAAAACTTCAAACTTCATACTCCGGTACCAAAAGACCTGATTCCAATTCTTGCCAAGGATAAAAATAAGCAGCAAGAAATCATAGAGCGAGCACGTATGGCTGCAGAAGAGACCTCTCAGAAGAGCACCACTACCACCAACGGAAAAACTACTGTGGCCCCTACTGAGCAGAGGACACAACGACCATTGGTTGCTCCCAAATTCGAGTCCGGCAGTTCTCCTGTGCACGCGCTGCCAGAGCGACAGAATTTCCCTCGGAGCAAAACGGGCTATCCCCAACAGGGTCCTTACAATACACAATCTATGAGAGCTGACAGATCTCTACAAGGCCAGGCGATTCCACGCTCTGGACCTGGTCTAAGCCACCGCTTGGCTAACATTCAACTCCAGAATAAGGTTGGTGCGCCTCTGCCTAGTATTCCCGGCGTTCCTTCCCCCGTACCAATCCAAGAGCTGCGTCTTCCTCCGACTGGCCCTGCCCTCAGCACTCTTGATATTGCTACTGCACACAAGAGCGTCAGCATACCGGCACCCAATTCAGCGCTGTCAACGAAGTTCAACGCAAAGGCTCTCGAGTTCAAACCGATGTCATTTACTCCCACCGGAAATTCCACAAGCGCGGCTTCAAGTCCGAGATCCAACAATCAGATTCCGCCAACCTCCCGAGTCTCCACGCCCCCTAACTTCTTCGGAGCCAGGAAGCCGCTACCCGCATCTGAGAGACCTTCTATTAATGACTTCTTTAACCCCATCAAGCGGGCTCGGAAGGAAGCCGACGACGCCAAAGAAAAAGAGGATGACAAATCTCCTGATCGCAGAGGTGTACACAATTGGGTCATCAAACCAGCGTACATGACACCACCCACATGGAGAGTTGCAGATGAAAACAAGGATAAGAGCTACACGGAAATGTTTGATAAGGTGCCCTTTTCAACCCAGCCTATCTCTTCACCACAACCATTGCATGTCAATCCTCAATTACCGCATCAACACCAGCTACCGTTCCATCTTCAGCACGGAGGCCAGGGTGTACCGCCTCCTCAGGTACCACCTCAGCCGCAACATCATCTTCATGCGCAGTCGCACCACCACCCAGTTGGGCCATCTCCGCATTATGATGACCATCGTATTCATGTCTCTTCTCCCCCAACGGTCCTTCCGTCGCCTCATCTCCAAAATGCGAACCTCGCTTACCCATCCCCAATGGCGCAGCGTGCTCAGCTTATGTATGGCCAGCACGTCCCGCAATATTCCATTGCTCCCAACGGTCCACAGATGGCACAGTTCGGGCAGTATCCAGGTGTCCCGCAGTTTGTTCCTCAGCAAGGTGGCCAAGTTGGCGCTCCGATGATGACCCATGGTCCTTCCGGTGGACCTTTCATGATTCCACATCCTTTCGGGCAGCAGATGCAAATGTACTCGCCGGGTCAGGTTCATGCATATCCTCAGCATGGACCACCTCCCCCAGGGTCAAGCGGGTATCCAAGCCCGGGAAGGGGCGCACCGATAATGATGCATCAAGGCTCTCAACAAGGGCAACCGCCTCAGCTGATGATGATGACTGGTGGCCAACCTGTTCAACCGATATATGCACCGCATTCTGGGCAGAGTGAGTCCGAGCATCTCTACGCTTTGTTTATTTCGAATACTAACAGATATTCCAGTCCCTATCATGCAGAGAGGCTACCCGCACCCTCAACAGCCACAATTTGGGACAAGTCCTCATCAGTCTCATCACTACCAACCTCGAGGTGGTCCGGGTGGCAACTATGGCCCGCTACCACCGTCTGGCCCTCATGCAGCTACCCAGCAGGCAACTTCAACTCAACCCCAATCTCACCAACCTGACGGCGGAGAGGATGGCAAGTAGACGGCGACACTTTGTTGCCTTGTCACCAGTATCCTATCCAAAGAGATTCTCGTGGATTTATATGCCGGTCCAATCTGTGGTTTCCTTTGGTGGATGCGACATCTACTTACTTTTGCACCTTTCCTGCATCTAGCGTGGCAGCCTATTTCCCTCTTTTACTTATAAAGGGGTCGATCGGCGAAACGGCGTTCAGGTGGTAAAAGTCGTTGACTTAGCCTCCAAAGCTGTGTTCATCTTCCTGTGCTATCATATTCTCGCGACGAGCACTTTTCGGAGACATTTAAGCTGTGATGCCCGCCTGCGGCCGGCCTTGATAGTCTATCGGCTACTGTCAGGGTGAGGTTTTCCGAGATTTCCACCATCGAGGGATTCTTGGGCGAGCGAGAGAAGTGAAGAGGAAGTCATCGAGAATTATGGAGCGTTTGAATTTGATCAGGAGGAAATTAGATAAGTTGACTAGGCTTCAGAGAGATTTGCCCGAGGCGGATCACATAGTATTGTGGCAATCTAAAGTCTATTAAATATGCTATGTGCATTGCTGAGTGTTCGTGGCACAATTCTCGTTCGAGTCAAAAGGACTGCGATGAACCTAGTCGGAATACCTCAGAGCAAGTGGTGTAACAAGAATGCGTTAAAGCCGTAGTCTTGTAATTACATGCCCGATACATGTATTGACATTGTTGGAGCTAGTTACTGTCCCTTAGGCAAAGCAGAATCCTCTATCTCCCTATACTCCTGTTGCTCCTTATGCTCCTCCTCTTGTGCAAGCAAACCCTTCACGTCGACATTATCTAGGAATTCCTCGTACGCATATCTGGCCTTACTCCCCGCAAAGCTTCGACTACGCAGTTTCTACGTCAGCATCCAGGCCGCCAATCCTTCAAACAGCAGACAATTGCAAAATCTGCACAATCAACCACAAGCCTAGCATTCTATCCAGAAGAGACTAAAAGAGAAAAAAAAAGAAATAATCATGACTCAACTATTCCAACACCACACTCGTATAATTCCACCCCATCCACCTCCTCAAAACCCCACAGAACAGCCCACCAGGATCAACCACCAAAATCGGCCGCCTCTCCTCCCCCAGCAACCTCAACGATTCCCGTAGCGTCCGGACCGTGCGCTCTCGCAGCGTTGTCCAGCTCTCTGGACACGGGTGCAGGGGAGCTGCGTGTACGAGTTCGGTGGTGAAGGGTGCTGACGTCAGGGTCTGGAGGGGCTTTGTGGGTTTCTCGGGGGTGAGGGTAAGGATGGTGCGGAGGTTGAGTCTGTATTGGGCGCGTGGGGTGTCATCATCATTCTGTGATTGGGGGGAGGAATGGGAATGGGGACTTGCGTTTGGAGATAGCTGAGGTTGGGGAATTCGACGGCTAGATTGTTGGTTAGAGGTGCTTATGATGCTTGAGGGAGCCAGGAGAGCGCACAGGCACAGCGATAGATGCCTTCGGTCACGATGGCATAGGATTCTGGTGGTGTTAGGAAGTATGTCTCTTTGACTTCCTCTCTTCCTGAAGGGTCCATCTTCAATGGAAGCCGACGCTGGGTGGTTGAGATCGAGACGTCATAAGAGAAGCATATTCAAGCACGGCGCTTATCTAAGCAACAGACCTTCTCTTAACGCACTTGAGCGTTTTCTGGATAGCGGGAGACAGTGTACAATGGCATATTTTTCTACAAACGCTTTTATATCACTTGCGGATAGAGCGCGAAACACAAAACACCAAACGCCAAATATATAATTGTATCCGCCAGCCAGTACCCAGCACCAAATAAAACAACATCTAGCGAGCACAACCCATTATATGCTCCAGCGTTTTCCCAATACTCAATGCCTATGAATTGTCCAGCTTTATGCGTTTAGAGTCTCCAACTGCGTCATTTGTAACACTGAGTTGGCGAGACGGCGTTTCTGCAAGCGGTGTCCGTTGGTGTCTTTCAAAAATAATGTCAGGAAGCGGCAATATGCGATTTGGGGGACGGAAGATACATACCCAGGTTCATTACCACCCAAAGGCCGCTTCACAATTGCAGGACCCGGAGGTTTGTACGAATTTCGGTTCAGCATGGGACTAGGACCGCCAGGCATACCGATCCTCCGAGTGGCATCCAACTGCGGATTTGCAAAGTTTGTTCTTGCCATCAGTGAGGCGTTCGGCGCTCTGCTTTGTGTCCCTAACTGCTGCTGCCGGTTGATCGGCAATGATTTTGTGTGATCAATACCACTTGTCTTTCGTATGGATGGGCTCTCTGCATGGGGGTTGAATGTAGGCGCGTCAGGAGGCACAACTGCGCTGGGGTTCTGGAGCATCTCTGCTGCTCGTGCAGTAAAGAACGCTGCAGGAGGAATGAGGCCATTTGGAGCCGCTTGAGGTGGAGCCTCGCTTTGTCCTGGGTTGTTCGGCGGATGCTGGCCTCGATGGAATTGTGCCGGAGACTGGGCGCGTTGGTTCTGAACTGGACTTAAATTCTGTTGATTTGGATAGTTGTTGTTCAAATGGTGTGGAGCCTGCTGAGCCCTCTGAACAGGGGCAGGGTTACCTTGTGGGTGACTCGGCCGTTGCTGTTGGGCGCCAGCACTAAATGTCCGCTGTGGGACACGGGCCGGGGTCTGTGGCTGCTGCTGCACCACTTGGCGCGCTTGCTGAAGTCCTTGCTGAGGTGCTTGCTGTAGGGCTTGCTGAGGCGCTCGCTGAAGCCCTTGTTGAGGTGCTTGCTGAGGTGCTTGCTGAGGTGCTTGCTGAGGTGCTTGCTGAGGTGTTTGCTGAGGTGCTTGCTGAGGTATTCGCTGAAATCTTTGTTGAGGCACCGGCTGCGATGCTTTCTGCGGCACTTGCTGAGGCACTTGCTTATTATATTGCTGCCTTGTTACCACGATGTTGGAGTCCATGCCATTTGCAGCTTGTTGCACCGTTTGGGTGACCTTTGAAGGTTCGTTTCTGCCATTTGGATCCTGACGGCCTTGCACATCCACAGGCATTTGATAGTCCAAACGCTTAAAAGTGGCGCCCGCAGAGGGAACAACTTCGCCTGGATTTACATGCTCAGTGGGTCGAGATTCGTCAAAATCCACTTCATCAAATTCTGAGCCTGCGCTGATGTTAGTAATCGATGCAACTGATAGATGAATTACTGAAGGAACGAACCTCCGAATTCGTCGTCAAGATCGTAATCAGGAAGTACGGTGTCATTGCTGATGCGGTCAATTTCTGGCTCCTTTTTAATGGGAGCAAAGTCTGCATGTCTATAAAGATTTCCAGCATCCCATCTACTCTATCCCAAAATATTAGCCGGTCTCCCATTTCGGATGGCATAATGCATACTGGTGCTACTTTTAGTTTTGTAACCTTCGCCAGATAGTCCTTGTCGTAGATACAATTCCCAAGCACGTTTCCAAAGTTACGAAGTGCTCTCTTCAGGCCGTCGGTTGTTCCCTCCTTCTTCGCCTTTTCAAATGCAATTGCTTTGCCCTTGCAATTCTCGATCTGTCCGTAGCCAATATCCTGAACCACTATTTAGCAATTTCCGGGGATAAGCTGAAGCGTGACCAACTTCATGAAATGTCCCGTCTTTTAATACCACACGAACGATGACAGAAAGTCCAAGGGTGACCTTTCCAGTTTTAGGGTTTTCGTCGACCTATTATCATCATCAGCCTGGCGCTCGTTCGTAATGCTTCAAGCGTGCACGAACAAAATCAATTTGGATGTTCTGGATAGACGATGACCATCCATTAAAACCAAAGACCTCATTTGCCAGATTGATGCATTTCTCTGCCGTAATGTAGTGTACTTTCTGACCACCTGCGCCTGGTCTTGACGATAGGTATTCAGGGCCTAGTTGCTTCTCTAACCGGCTCTGAAGAGTAGCGATCTCCTGGGCAGTGTACTCAGAAATCCGTGGCCTAATTTCCTCAAATGGATTCCCAGTCTTCGATGCATCTCGATGCTGATCCCCTGGGCTTCAACAAAGCATTAGCCTATCCACTTCAAGGAGTTCCATTTCAGACGTACGCAGGCATTACGCGCCCGTTGACTTATGAAAATTGCTGCAGATGTAGTTGCTGAAAAATCAGGGATACGAGTCATTCGTCCCAACTATTATAGATGAATTCCATGAAATGTGCTCTCGGAGACTGTAACAAGTAGGCGCGTCCATACGCGGCGCTGCCAAGACGACGCGGATGTGGTGCGTATGCACGTGACTATCCCGCAGGAACCGAAATCACTCCATCCTTTGTAGCAATATTGCCGTGGATATACTCCTATGCCAGCTCAAAAGATGCCTGATGGAGAAATCTAGTTCCACCGCCTATAAAGCTGTAACATCGTGCTGCAGAGACAGCAGCTGTCGTCTTTACAACGTAAATATACCAGTTTGATGACCATATGTCAACAGCCCTGAGGCCAAGATTTCTGAAGCCAGTTGCATTAATTGTATTATGTACGGTTTTTCAAGAGTTTCTCCCCAAAACTCCGTGATTAACTGCTATTAGTACAACCCTGTTCCACAATGAAATGTTTAAACACAAATGAAACGTTCAAACGCATTACTAAGAGTTGGATTCTCCCTCTTCCACTTCCATTCTCAGGTCATGGCATAGATCGAAGCACTCCGCGAGCAGAGATTTGACGCTTCCTTGACCCTCTGGGATATCTGAGCCAACCATGAACTTGCCATCGACCTGCATGCTGTCGATTGAATTGAGCTGATATCTGTCAGTAAGATATCTATACAAGGCGAAAATTTGGGACATACTTTCATACTATAGGGGTAAAGTTCACGTGGTGAACTAACCCCTCCAGACCTCTTAACCTCCAATAGACAGCGTCTCAAGGTTTGGAGTTGATTGAAAACTGGTAGAAGAGCTTCGGAAACTGGCTCCGAGGATATTATGAGGCTGTAGACATAGGCGTAGCTCCTCCGAAGAAGATACAATAGAGTCTAACTTTGTCAGCGAGGCACGTAGTTTAAAGCACATATAACGTACTCTTTGGCAGAATAGATTGGCGATATTTCCCTGCCCATCGATGAAATGTCCATCAACTCTAGCTTCATCAATACTATCAAGCTGGCGCTGAAAGCTGTAGAGATCAGTCTCCCGCAGGGACCATGCTTGAGTAAGGGAAAGCTTCTCTAGTTGGTTTCGGATGTCGCAGAGTTTGTCATAGATCGGTTTGAATCCGTCATCGAATTGTCCATGCCTACTCAACATTAGGGGTTTTCTCTAGTTCATCTTTGATCTTTGATGATGCAGACTACCTCTCTAGTACCATTTCCGACCATCTCTGACACCGGCTGAGTAGCTCGTTCACAATCTCTTGTCCTTCCGGAATCGAACCATCAGCTGTCACAAAGCTTCCATTCACTTTTGTGCTTTCAATCTCCTTGAGCTGATTTTGGAAACCTTTTACTCCTGCGGCTGGGAACTATGAAGCAAGTTAGGTAATTGAAAGGGAATGGGGGTATGCAGAACACACCTTTTGCCTTGTGTTGGCAGCCGAAATCGATCGTAAGATGGATATCAGTTTTTCATGTATTGGAGCAAGTTCTGGTGAGAGATTCGATATGTATTCCTGTAAATGGGAAATTTGCACCTGGCAAGCATTTAATCTAGCCTCCAGTAAGATCAAAAGCTTTGAAGAGTATTTGCCCTTTCCACGCTGGACAATATTACGCATCTGCTCGACTGTGCGGCCGATCGATTCGAGATCCTTTTCACAAAACATGGGGGCTGCCTCGGCGAGGTGATCCAGGAGGCGCTGAATATCGTGAGCACCTGGGCATTATGCATATACAGATGGATTGATACCTTGATAGTTGAACTTGTCGCATAGCTGGACACGTAATGTTAACAATTGTTCAGCAAACAGGATGATTTGAAAGTAGAATACACGTACACAGCAGGTACCTCATTGTTCCTTCCAATTGTTAAGAAGAAGAGAGAGATAAGCTGGAAGCAGTCGTCCAAAACCCTATCAACTACTTTTTAAAGAAATGTCCACTCAGCACACATCTTGTCAACACTTGTCGCGCATTCCAAGAGGCACGCGGCATGACGAACTATTTCCAATGCTACAGGCATCAACAATCTGACTCTCAGCCGCACAACCCAGTATGAGACGAGTAGAACCGCCTGCAAAGCGCTTGCAATGTACATTGGTTCAATGAACATTGGACACCGATCCCTATAGATTGACGTCATATGTAGGATTTGTTGGTTGCGACAGTCCGAATACTGAAACTAGCCTATAGCAAGGGAATTTGCCAGAACCAGAAATCCACGAACCTCTATTTTGCTCAAGTCGCTTCTGAGTCTGTATCTCATTGAGCTTGTGAACTTGCTCAATGATCTGATCATGTAATGAAATCACATCGTGAGATTTGATATAGGTCGACCTATCCCCTTTCAGAAGATTCAAACTGTCTCTAATCCCAAGTAAACGATCGAGGATGGGTTGCTCGTTGGGCTCCAATGGAGCTTGGATGGCAGGCGTGTCTGTCATATCGGTGAATATTCGTAGTTCTATGGGTTGCAAATAGGAGTGTGCGTAGTTGGACGATGTAGGTGATGCATATTTTTTCCGGAACACACGCCATAGTGCGGGGTCATGTGCATGGCATGTGGCAGGGCTTTCGGCAAACTCATCTCGCTCTCTAACTGGCTGATCTCTCTAGCCTCTTCTAACTATCGATAAGCCCGATGGTGAGTAAGCAGAGGACTGCCTTTAGGGTACGAGGCTTTCCAACCCTGAAACTCAGATCAGAGTACAACCGAGCTTCAACGAAAAACTTCAAATTTCGTAACGACGACCCAACTGATTAACTCTCCCAAGGGAAATTAAAAGTTAGCGTCTGCTGCTCTTCTAGGCAATCTCTCTTCTCCAGCTTGCTCATACATAATCTAGGACTGCCGTCATGTCTAACGCCGAACTCGCTACCTCTTACGCCGCACTTATCCTCGCCGACGATGGCGTTGATATCACTGTAAGTTGCATAGTCGTACTCCACTGTGTTATTCTACATTGGCTTTACATATCATGGGTCTAAAGTTTCAAAACAGGCAGACAAACTACAAACACTCATCAAGGCCGCAAAAATCGATGATGTGGAGCCAATATGGACATCTCTCTTCGCTAAGGTATGCAAGAGACGCGTCGAACCGCCTTGGAATCGTCGTGGTACATAAGCTTATGGTACAAATTATAGGCTTTAGAGGGCAAGGACGTCAAGGACCTGCTACTGAATGTTGGCTCTGGTGGTGGTGCCGCCGCAGCACCTGCTGCTGGTGGTGCTACTGGTGGTGCAGCCCCTGCGGAGGCAGAAAAGGAGGAGGAGAAAGAAGAGGGTATGCCTGCATCCATTCAGACTGCAGAGGCAAGACTGGAGTACCAACTAACATCTCGCAGAGAAGGAGGAATCAGACGAAGATATGGGCTTTGGACTCTTCGACTAGAGATTTTCCTTTACCTTTTTCTTCGTCAGCAATCAGTCAGATGCTTAATCGACCTCTCTACCGCATTTAACGGAAATCAATTGCTACATTAGAATCCATATGCGGCGAGTTCAGTGAGTGATGTCCTGAGTGTGCACGAGACCTGATATTGCTCTTGGACCAGTAGAGCGGACACCTATTGGTTGGAAAAAATACGGGTCCCTTTCTGGCACCTGAAATTCGTATAAGCGTTATGGTGTTGACACTGTAGTACAAGAAATTGAAGGAGCTGTCACTCGTGGCATTTTGATCAGGCGCCTAGTGCAACAGGTCATTGTCATAGTGTCATGGACATGTTCTTGGTGATGTCTAGAAACACGAGCAGCCTGAGACTCCAGAAGTAAAACAATTAGATTCGGCCCGAAGCAGTTTCACTGTATATAAATTTCGTAAGCCTTGGTTTCCGCTTCGAACAGTCAAATGAAAATAAATAAATAAAATGATATAAAAATTAATTCGTTGCCCTCGGAATGGACTTCAGTTATTTGGATACCGGTCTCCGAGTATACCTCTGGTTAAGGAAACCTGTTGCAGACACTGTTTACGGAGTACGCAATGTAGGGAAAGAGAGCTCAGTATCAATCCTTGGTGTCTCGAAACGGCGGCGCATGCGACGACGCACAAGGTATGGAGACTCGTCGTTAGCAGTTCAAGATAGAAACTCGACTCGTGATTTCGAAAACGACTGCTGGGACTCCTCCTATGGATAGACGAACAAGAACCCCTCGGAATACCATTCCCGCCCTTACCTGCAACTGCGCAGAACAGGGCTTCGGGAAGGTGCAGATTCCACAATCATAGTGAGGCAGGTAAGATAGAGAATGCTGTCATTGTGGCATGTAACGTAGAAAATCCCACGATATCCACAACCTCTCACCATTCTGCAGACAACGAACTCGAAATCAGTTAAGCCACTCAAATTTCCATACGAATTTGTTGAGAAGTAACTTAAGAGGGCGGGGATGTACGCGCGAGTCCGCTGGCCACTCAATCAGGAACGGGATAAGATTTGTTCATCTCTGTATGTTTCGCCACAATTTCCATGGCCATGTTCGCCTCTCGCCTCGTTTTCGCCTTACTTTTGATCGGGTGGTTGGGAACTAACGGACCGAACGTTTGAAATTGTGAGGCTGCCACATTCATCATTCCGATCTCGCAACCTGCATTCCGGAAGCTCAAACACGGTACGGACGCATAGCAAACGGGCAACAGTCCTGTATCCTGTGTCTCTCGAGTCGAATACATAACTGGATCAAGTGGAAGTACAAAGTGAATGCCATATGTATCATTCTGGCATGCAACGTCTCCCTCGAGCTGGTGAATAACAAACGCGAGGAATCGTCGCCAGTGATGCCGGAAGTCATCTGAATGTCTGTGCTAATCGGCAGCTTTGCACATGCACTGATTCACACATGACAGACAAAAAAAAAATGCAAACTCAGCAAGTGCATTGAAGCCCTCGGAAATTGGTTGGCATCTGCAAGTGACTCTGTGAGGTGAACGGATGTGCCGAGAAGTTTCCAGCGTGGCCATATTGCTCATCAACGAACTCTCGATGTTGGGGGTTGAGAATAGCGATCGACAGAACAGAGACTCGTCGCAAGATTTTATATCCTGTGCGTATGCACGAGAGCCTGCTGAAGCAGATATTTCAGGGCAGTTAATTCGATTGGCGAGGCAAAAAGAAGGCGCCCAGCTAGAGTGTTTCCAAGGGGCAAGAAGCCTGAAGCGAGGGTCTTCTCGGGGGTGGCCTTGCTGTTGACAGGGCAGTAGAGCAGGGAGTGCCTTGTACCAAGAACATCTGTATTGTCTACGTACTGCATATTTAACAGCGTCTGAGACAACAACCACAGACCTCCTTTCCGACCTGACTGCCTGGTTCTCGATCCTCTGCTCTACCTCCATCTTGTCTGCGCTTCTTCCTCAAACTCCTCCAACATCCCTCGCCATTGACACTCTGTCGCCAGTTTGACAATTGCAACGAGTCTGCGGGTGCATCGCTGGTATACTCCCGGATTTCGAACAACGTTGAGAGGTACGCTTTCCGCTCGGCTTATTATTCAACACTTCCCCATTTATTAACGTGGCCTGAATCACCATCAAGTCTTGTCGCCTCTTTTTACCCTCTCCCTTCCCTTCAAATTATTCACTCTCTGCTTACGTTTCCGCTCCCTTCGCTTGTAACCACTTCCCCATTCAACTTTACGGAAGCGCTTGTCCGAGTTGGCAACAAAGCTCTATGAATGTACCTGTCCGCTGCTGAAATCGCCAACATCCCGAAGCGCGTGCGACCAGCATATTTCGCCCAATTGGCTTGAAATACAATTTCTGTTGGGCGTCGCAACCAAACCGTGTCCTTCTGGTGTCAGTTGCTAAATGGCTGCAGACTCTGGCGAGAATAAGCCGTAATATAAAGGGTCGAGCATTCGCGTTCAAAGAAAGCAAACACTTCCAGTACAAAGGATCGAACACCGAAGAAGCCGGCCGTAGCTGAAGAGGCGTGGAAGCTGTGGCTTAGAGAGTGGAGACTCAAACTCTGCCAAGGGACCACGGCCAGAACAGTTAAAGATGTACGAAACGCAGAAAACTGAGAGCGACGGTGCTGGCCAACCCGCCGCCGTCTATTCGGCCTCTACATCGAAGACGACAACCGAAAACGATGCTTCGCATCCTTCTCCTAAAAACACAGCCATGCCACCAGCTCCAGCAGAGCTCGAACACAGTCACACTAGTACAACAGCCAACCATTATACTTCTGAAGCCCAACAAACCGACGGTCCAAACCCTCAACTATCAACAAGCTCACTTCACCCTCCGCCTGTCACTGCGAAAACCCTCAGTGAGCTCGATATTCCGCAAATAGTCAACAACCCTAAATTACGACATGATGTTGGATTCGACCCCAACTTGCACTTCCGTCCCAACCTGGATGGTGAGAAGGGTCGAAGAAAAAGGGAGCAGAATGAAGCGTACTGGGTCGCCCTTCATGATGAATTGGAGCATTATTTAGCGCTTGACGGTGGCGACGGTGGTGGTGGTGGGCATGGTTATATTGTTTGCGCTGAGAACTGGATACCAAAGAAGATACCGGCAGTCTTCGATGCTATTCGCGAGATCCTCAAGACCCTAGTTCCTGAGCGTGATCACTCCTTGGTCGACCAGAATATAGATGTACCACTCCTCATGCAACAGTTGAAGAGGGATGTTTTGGACGTTTATAGGCTTTCTGCGTGGCTGGGACAGTTGTTAAAAGGCCACTGTGCTCCGATGAGAGATGGTTGGGTTGATGACATGGTTGCGCAGATTGAGTTTGGCACGAAGAACGGCTGCACACGATCGTTAGTTGGGGGGTTGAAGAGTCTCTTTGGAATACTGGAGACTATGAAGCTGGTTTGTTGCCTCCCCTTGTGAATTTGAGCCGGGCTAACTGCTGTCTTAGGACGTTGCAAACCACCAGATTCGAAACTTGCGGGTGATGCTAATAGCAGACACCGTCGACTTCGAACAGAACTACTTCAGGAAGAGAATAAAAGACGGCCGCCTGGATGTTGACTCTGTACGTTCATGGTACAGTGGTTCCATTGCTCCTTATGCAAAATGCGATGCAGGGCCTCCTGTTGCCATGTTTCTGAAAGCGCTAGTTCACACGCTCATGCCACATGCTTCCGGGAAGCTACCAAGTTCATTTGTCTTCGACGTTGAGCGACTTGAGCATTTGAGGACAGAGCTATGGGAAGTTACATGCTTTAAAGTATGCTACACGCTGTTCCTGAAGCTGCTATTGCAGCTCAAGTGCCAGCGAGATGCCGACGTCTCTGTTGTTCAGTCATTGAGAAGCCAGATTTTCTTGATCTTGGGTAGTGATGGGTTTGAAGAATGTGAAGAGCGGTGGAATCAACAATCAGACAGAGTAGCTCTGGAAATTGTCAGGTTTGCGCAAGAGTTTACTGGAGGCAATGATCGACGACTGAACGATGACTTGGTGAATGGCGCGCATGGTTTTCTACTCAAACATGTCCGTCGAGACTCGCCTGTGTTCCAGGTGCTTGAGCAGAACGTCGAAAACGCGGTGTGGAAGCTGGCGGTAGAGTATGTGGAACAGTTTTCGAAATGCTCTCCGGTGACGGTTGCGGAACGATGGGTGTTCCCGGCAAGGAGCGACACGGTTCGAACACACTGGAAAGACGTAGTTCCTAGCATCGCGAAACGTCTGGCGCGGATAGGGCATCTACATTGGCAAGTCTGGGGTCCGGTATACACGCAGCCCCTGTGAGATGTGACCCTTTCGTTTACTTTTGACGCATGTCTTTTCATAATGAGCAATCACAGGGATTGTAATTGGGAGGAATTTGTGCTAAAAAGAACTTTCTGATTCTCATCGCGGAGTAATTCTGCTCTGCATTTTTCATGAATAGATCGAACGCATTAATTTTTGGCGTTCACCTAGATTTTTACTTTAGACTCCTGTACTTGGGATCGTGTCATCCAAGCATGGTCATCCATTTTAATATTTTCATATCATACAGCATTTTGGAAAAGTTTCAAACGTCATTTTCGTGTTCTGGGGTCAAAGTCATTCAATTGTCGTACGTATGCCAATGGCGGGCGCACCTGAGGTGTTTAGTGATGGCTAGGAGCAAGTCATTATGGGTGTTGCAATATTGAAAGTGGATTGAGGGTTCGTAAAATGGAATAAGTCATATATATGAAATCGAGCAAAAGCAAATTTGTCTATAGATCTGCTGAGAGGTGAAGCCTTGGTGTAGGGTGATGAATAGTTTAATGCATTATTCTGCCTCTTTTAAAGCAGTAATCCCCTCTGCCAGGATCTTTAACCTGTTCTCTTCCCATCTCACCCATGCGAGTCCCTGAAGCAGACAATCTGCGAGATCGTCCAGCTTCCTCAGTTTCTCTTCCATACCTTCCTTAATTACCGCATTTGTCCCTATTCCATCAATCCGCCGAGGCGCCGCCTTCCTCCTCTTCCCCTTCCCCTTCCATCTTTCTAAAAATGCCTCTGCGGTTTGCCTTGCTTCGTCTGTCTCCATCGCAAGCCCACCGCCACCACCTGTTTCAAGCAACTTCCCAACCAAGTCAATCTTCGCTGCTTTATTTCTCCACTTTGCGGTCTTCGCCGTACCGCGCGTCACCCCTCCCACCCAGAAGCTTCCTACTTTCCCTGGTGTTACTCCTCTGACGTGCCCGCTCCATCGTCCTTCCGCTTGCAGAGTGTGCAGTACTGCGTAGAGCATCCCTTCTAACATGTTAACGCGTACAGTCCACTCTTGTATTGCGGATGAGCCTGTGGAGCGATATCGCTGCCGCTCAATGAGGATGAGAGTCGGGCTGTGTGAGAGGAAAGTATGCATCAGGAGGTATGCGAGGGAAGCAAATGTCTGGGGTTCGAAGGTCTCCTTAGTGGGCATAGGTGAAACTGTGGGAGGTTTAGGGCAAATTGCAATGCATTTCCATGCAATGAGCAATGGGACTGTGGGCAATTTCGCATGCTTCCTCCGTGGTAGGGATGACGGAAGGTCAAAGATGCAGTAAGCCAAATTGCGGATGCCCATATCAATGCTTAAAATTCTTACCGCCTTACGGCGACCGCCTGGTATCTTTCCCTTCGTTGGTTTTGTTGCACTACTGCCGGGCGCAGAAGGCGCATTCGCGGTTGTGTCATCGCCGATAGGGATCTTTGGAACAGCAGTCTCGGAGACAATTCGTGAAGTCAAGATGGCCTTGGTGCCGCTGGAGTTGATCCCGCATTTGACAGCAATGTTCTTCAATTGGGCGAGTTTCAGAGCGTTAAGAGTGGAGGGGTTGAGAGCCATGCATTATCCTGTTGTTGTTGTTTCCTGTGGTTGGAGTTGGTGTTGGTGTTGCGGCTCCTCTTCGGTTGAAATGCAGGGCGTCCAATTAGATGAATACCCGTGATCCTGCTCAACTCCGTACTACCTAAACCTCACATCCTACAGATACGAACCGCATCGAGCATATATATTGCTTGCTGCGTACATGTATGTATATGTGTGCATACATAACTGCAAACGCATCTCATTGACTTTTCATGCTTGCAATACTTAGCCTCCCGAGCAGAGCATTAATTGGCACCCTTGGACCCCGTCGAGACCCAAGGCTTATGACAAATCAATCGCTCTGGAAGGAACGATAGAGGTGGAAGAGAAAGCTTTCATGGTTGTTTAATCGTTCCGCTCATCCCGGGCTTCATCATCTCTCATCCTCGTCGTCATCTGGCCGCCACGCCACCGCCAAACTGTCTGCCTTTTCTCTTAGGACGACAGTCGCTACGGCTGCTTCTCGCCTCTCCTCTTTCTCGCGTCAATTCTCTTCAAAACAATCCAACATGGCACCTATATCTAAAGAATGCGACTTTCTTGTCATCGGAGGAGGTAGTGGGGGTCTTGCGTGCGCCCGGAGAGCTAGTAGCTATTACGGGGCAAAGACGATTGCAGTTGAGAGCAACCGCCTCGGAGGTACATGCGTGAATGTAGGGTAAGACATCTCTACAAGAAATCAGCCATTTTGAATCTACCTGGCTGACCCCTGCGTGGTCTAGATGTGTGCCAAAAAAAGTAACCTGGAACGCAGCTGCTATTGCCGAATCTCTCCATGATGCAAAGGCCTATGGCTTCTCTGTCAAGCAGACTGCTCCATTCGACTGGACGACATTTAAACATAAGCGTGATGCCTATGTTAAACGATTGAACGGCATCTACGAGAGGAATCTTAGTAATGATAAGGTTGAGTACATTCATGGCCGGGCACATCTGCTTGGAAAGAATGAAGTGGAAATTGTTCTTGATGATGGAAAGAAGGAGCTCGTCAGAGCTAAGAAGATCCTGATAGCTACTGGCGGGCGTCCTGCCATTCCAAAAGATATACCTGGAGCCGAATATGGTATTAACAGTGATGGGTTCTTCGCCTTGGAGAATCAGCCTAAAAAAGTTGCGCTCGTCGGCGCCGGTTATATCGCTGTTGAATTGGCAGGCATGTTTAATGCTCTTGGATCAGAGACTCATCTGTTTATACGTTACGAAACCTTCTTACGTACATTCGATCCAATGATCCAGGAGGTGATCATAGGAGAATATGAGCGCCAGGGTATCATTATCCACAAGCAGTCGAGCCAGAGCAAGATTGAAAAGGACGAGACGACCGGCAAGCTAAAAGTGCACTATAAAGACGCCAGTGGTGATGGTGTGCTGGAAGATTTGGACACTCTGCTCTGGGCGATTGGGAGAACTCCTGAGATTGAGGATCTCCATTTGGACAGAGCAGGTGTGAAGACGAATAAGGAGGGTCATATTATCGTTGATGACTTCCAAAATACCAATGTCGCGGACGTTTATGCGCTTGGCGATGTCTGTGGCAAAGTCGAACTCACTCCAGTTGCGATAGCGGCAGGTCGCAAGCTAGGTGACCGTTTATTCGGCCCAGAAAAATTCAAGGCTGCCAAACTCGACTACAGTAATATTCCATCTGTCGTCTTTGCGCACCCAGAAATCGGCTCCATCGGCCTCACCGAGCCCCAAGCCCGCGAGAAGTACGGTGATGCTAACATCAAGATCTACAAGACAAGTTTCACAGCAATGTACTACGCGATGATGGAACCCAATGAAAAGGGACCAACAGCTTACAAGATCATCTGCGTCGGCGAAGAAGAGAAGGTCGTGGGTCTTCATATTCTGGGCCTGGGAAGTGGCGAGATTCTGCAGGGGTTTGGTGTTGCTGTTAAGATGGGCGCGACGAAGGCGGACTTTGATAGTTGTGTGGCTATTCATCCGACGAGTGCGGAGGAGTTGGTTACGCTTAAATAGAGGGATTTGGTTTGGGGTTGGCTGACTGATGCGAGGGATGCTGTATGTGTGCTATGTATATGCTAGATACTAGCCGCTAGTTAAACGTTGAGACCAGGTCAAGAGTGTTCTAGGAAGTGCCATGGCTAATGCAGGCATCGAGAGTCGGAAGCACAGCAGAGGTGGAAATATTGTCGTGGTGTTACAGGGGTAGGACACAACGCCGCAGTAAGATGTCTCATGTCTCACGAGCCAAGGACATCACAGATTACTAGAGAAATAATAAAGATGATCACGCCTTTTATTTATCTTGGTAGAATGCAGATTCCCCTAGCTGAATCCTCGACATCAGCTTAGGATAGATAACCATGAAACCCTGAGGCTTGTACCATGGCCCTCTCAACATCTATTTTACAACTTTTTCCGACGCCTTTTTAGTCTTTTTCGCCTTCTCAGTGCTCCCGTCCACTTTCACTTTCTTCCCAACCTTTTTAGCGCTCACCGCATCATGGGCCACATCTTCTGTCTCCGCAACCTTTACCTTCTTCTTCTCGGCCCCCTTTTTTTTGTTGGGAGCTTCTTCGCTCACGGTGATACTGTTTACCGCCTGGGTATCTGGCTCCGGCGCCTTCCTCTTTTTCCTCTTGCTGGCAGTCTCGTCGCTAACGGTAATAGCACTGGGTGCTTGGGTGTCTGGCTCTACTGCCTTCTTGCTGATAACCTCTTGGATCACCGTAATAGTGCTTGGGGCCTGGGTATCAAGCTCCGCTGCCTTCCTCTCTACCCCTTTTTTCTTCTTTCCGGCAACTTCGCCGCCAACCACAATAGTGCTTGGCGTCTGTGTATTTGGCTCCACTGCCTTCTTATCGGCCCCTTTTTTCTTCTTGCCGACAACCTCTTCGCTCACCGTAATAGTGCTTGACGTCTGTGTATCTAGCTTCGTTGCCTTCTTCCCTGTGGCCTTATTCTTCTTGCTAGCAGCATCCCCGTTCAACGTAACAGGACTTGGCGCCTGAGCGTCAGGCCCCACTGTCTTCTTTTCGACCCCTTTTTTCTTCCTATTGGCAGCCTCTCCGTTCACCGTAACAGCACTTGGCGCCTGCGTATCTGACTCCAGTGCCTTCTTCTTCGCCTCCCTTTTCGTCTTGCCGGCAACCACTTCGCTCACCGCAGCAATGCTTGTCGCCTGTGTATCTAGCTCCGGTGCCTTCTTCGGAGCCCTCTTCGTAACATCCCTTCCTTTCTTGCTGATTGCGTCGCCATCCACAGTGAGTTCATTTGGCGTCTCTTTCTCCAACACATTTATATCTCCCTGTGTCACTTCTGCCTCAGAGCCTCCAACAATCAACTTTGTCCCTTCTTTTCTCTCAATATCACCTGCCTTTTTCAACGTCGGGGCACCAAACTCGTACCCAAGCGCTTTCATCTTGTCCGTCTTTATTTTCCTTCTCTTCGTCTCAGCCTCGACTCGCTTATCCCAAGTCTCCTTGCTAGCGGCGGCCTCCAATTTCTTACACTCGATTTTGTTATATGGTATCTTTTTGAATCGCTTGTTTGCGCCTTTCCAAAGTTCTTCATGTACTTGCTCTTGAGGGACAATTTTGCATTTTAGGATATGTCCAAATAGAAGGTAGTTGTCCATTGTCTCAGCAACGATCCTGGCAACTTCAGACGAAGAAAACTCGATAAAGGCGTAGTGCTTACTGGAGCCGGTCTTCCGATTGCGAGACAGGCGGAGGCGGAGAATTTGACCGAATTGGGAGAAATAGGCGCGCATTTCGCGTTCATAGAAGCCATGTGGGATGCGGCTAGAGTGTATAAGCAGAGTGACCAAATCGCAGAGACGGTAATGCAAACATACCCGACGTAGATGACTCCTGGTGTGTCATCTCCAGCTTGCTCGATTGCTTTGAGCTTCTTACGAATCTTCTTCTCCTTAGGAAGAGCTGGAATTGCCTGATCCTCTGTGAAGCCCTCATGCTGGGACTTGTCCTCGTCTTCACTGCTCTCAAAACCCTTTAACAACGCGGTAATCTGATCGTCATCATCTTCACCGCTCTCCTCCGCCCCATCCTCAGAATCTGTTTCTATGGCTGCCGTCTCCTGAACACGTTCTTTGTCCCCAACCTTGGAATCCTTGTTTCTTTTGGCCTTTTTAGATCTGTTCGATTTAGTAGTCTCTAGTTCTGGTATTGGTTTCTCAGTCTCATCAGGAGTGGCATCTTCAATTTCCTTCACGACTGAGTTGTCGAGTTTAAGCTTCTTAGATCTCTTGTCCTTCTTTTCAGGCCTTGACGCGTGCTTCTTTATTTCTTTTGGGCCAGAACCTCCCTCAATCTGTTTTTCTTTCGCAGCCGTCTCACCAAACTCAACCTTCTTAGGATCTTTATCCACGTTTGACTTCTCCTTCTCGGGTTTCTTAGCGACAGCGGCAGCTTTTGGATGCTTAGAGCTCGAAGCCTGTGAGGTCGCGAGCTCATCTTCGCTCTCGCCGGCACTGCTATCAAAGAAGTCGGCTGCGCGCTTTCGGGCTACTCTGCCAACAGCAGCAAGTGACTCCAGGTTGCCATCCGCAGCCAATGCGGCCGGTGCCGAGTCTTCCTTCTTGTCTGTTTCCGCAGTTGTCGTTGACGGCGCGGAATTCTTCACCTTTGCGGTGCTTGTAGTTGCTGGAATAGCTATTATGGACCAACAGAGTAAGAATCACGGTCAAGCAAGCAAGCAAGACGTACACAGACCTTTGCGCTTCTTGTTCTTTGTATCTGGCGCCATGATGGGCCCGTCTTTGTTGACAATTGAAGCTGTTGGGTTCAACAAAAGACAGTACAAGGTGGATACAAAGTTGTGGAAAAACGGTCGGCTGAACGCCAAGCCCACCTTCAGACGCTGAGCCAAAATGCGCCCCGACCTTGGCGGGTGAGTAATGCCGCCCTTGTGCTCACGTGAGCCTGGGTGATTACCTGCTCATTCGTCGTCCAACTCTACCACCTCATCTTCAATATCCATCGCTCATTGAACCTTCCTAACAATTCTGGGCTCCCAAAACGTTCCTCGTGTAGAGGAGAAGGTGGGACTGGTTGGTTATCAGGATATAGGTACTTTTCTTCAATCCGTCCGACAGGTTGATAGCGCCAATAGAACTTATGATGTAGGTAGAGAGAGTAGCCGGTCATGGACCTACTTCTTCCACTCGGTCCAATGCTACTTCAGGAGCAGTGACTCCATCACACTCTAAGCTAGCGGCTGTATTACCCCCCGTGTATGCGGGATCTCCTACTGATCGAACTGAATGGGGGAAAGAGGCCAGCTGAGCAGAGACAGAATGTGTCAGTCATTTACACATCTGTTTTGGAAAGTGGGGTTATGTGAATATGCAGTTGGATGTGGCAATTGCACAGCAGCAAAGGGCAGCAGGGTGCTTTAGTAGGACTGGTGGATAATGGGCTAGCTGCAACTGCCGTCAATTGGTTACGTGTGGTAGCACACTGAACACGCACTGGTAAGCTTTTGCGGGGAGCATGATAGAACCGCCTTTCAGCTACGCTTGAATGACGAGGAAGCGCTTTGACTGAGTAGGATATGAAGATCTAAGGACCTAGCGTCTTAGGGTTCCAATTGGACTGAGTCGTCAGGCCCTCATCTAAGGCACCTATGAGCTCTAACGTCCTGACGATGTGCCTTCTGATCCTTTACTGAGCAATACGATAGGCAACCGTGAAGCTACATCCTTCGGTGTGGGTGCTGATAGGGTGTAAATCCGTCGGCATGATGGAGACCGGCAGAGAGTTTGAGGAGTAGCAAATGAGGTTGTAAAGGTGCAGCTATAGCATCCTACATCCTAGTCTCCCTGTAATGGATGACGAGGCAGAGGGCTTGCGAATGACATTCTCCAGTGACTAGTTCAAGAGCTATGCCGACTGGTTCTCTAAAGTGGCGGAGCATGCAGCGAAAAGACAGGACACAGAGGTGTGTCTAAATTTTGGTACGACAGCCGCCTTTGTCTCCTTGGAGCCGTCTTCGTCCCCTGAACTGTCTCACCCCAAACCCCCTTCAATCTGGCGAAACCGAGACCGCCTACAAGGCTTCTCAAGACTCGATGTCTCTGCGCTTGACCCGGTTGGAGCGGAATGATACAGGAATGTTTGTCTTCCGCGAGACAAGGCAGACACAGTTCTGATGAACGAAACTCGCCAAGGCTACCATATTTCTACTCCTACAGTGCCAGGGGGTCTTAGGGTCTGGTCGCCTGGGGGGTTAAAAACAACCCATTCACCATCCCTCCTCCCTCCCTCAAACCCCTGCTCCCGTACTTCGCGTTCGGAATCAGCAAGCAGAACAAATAAAACAGACGTTGATCTAGCGGCCAGACACGGGGCGGTCATCAGTCCTTCGATCTCACGGGTGTAGGTGCGGAGCTCCTGCTGCTATCAGACGTATTCTGTAGCAAGCGTCCTCCGATTACTGTCATTCCTTTTGCCCTAGCGCTGAGGAACCAGTGTTGGTAGCAGTACTGAGGCGACAAGCTGAACCCAGACCTGCAAGGTTTGAATTGATCCTATGAAAGGCGGTAATACTGCTCCTCGCGATGCTACTGCGAGGCCTGCCTGGGAACAGGAACTTCAAGACATTGATCACCGCCCAGATTTTCGAGATGGGGCCGCGGCCATCAGAAAGATAGGCTGTTGGGCTAATCATGTCAAACACCGGTTCTTGGGCCGTGATTGGTGAATATCAGACTATTGTTTTGTTCCGAGTATATTCAAGAACTAACTAATAATGGTATATTTTCATAGGAATACTCCTCACGAGAACCTCAACGCAGACAATCCTGACCAGTACACGCAACCTTCAAGTACAAGAACTGGAAGGTCCGCGTAGATAAATTCCCGTGGCTAGACCTGGCCGATTAACATACCATAAATAACAGCCCATTTGAGCGGCGGATAGTCAAGCATATGGCTTCTACAGCGATGCCCGGCTCCACAAATGATGACGGCTATGCAAGGTATCTGGCAGAAGACGAGAAAGAATGTCCTCTATACAAGCAAGCGCTACTAGTCTATGAGGAGAGCCTGGAGCGTTATAACTGGGAACTGGCAGACTATGAGGCATATATCCAGGCAGGCACCATACGCGGGGGACCTCGGCCCAAACGGGAGCGGTGCTCCACCAAGGAGACGAATTCTACAGCGAAACTACCACCAAAAAAGCCATCACCCCCAAAGAATGCCGACCCTGCCGCGAAGATGCCTCACAAAAATTGGCTAGAATATCAGACAAGTCTCGCTGAAACGGAGGCCCTTCTTGGGTTGGCGGTGTCTGGCTGCTATGACCGTGTTCCTGAGGACTATATATATATGGCCCGGGATTGCAAGGATAGGGTTATATTTGAAGTCTTCCCTAGAGGGCTCGAGTTTGCATACGGTTCTGAGGATGGACGGCGATGTGCCAATATTCTGGCGAATAATATTGAAAAATACACAGTCGCAACCGCCGCCAACTATATTGGATTGTCGCCACGCCCACCATAAATGGTGGCTCGGACAGGATGGTAATGAGCATTTTCGGCCGCCAAAGGGACGCTATGGAGTATATCACTGGGGCACTTGGTTTGAGCAAGGCCAGACCAAATGGGGGCCAATATGGTCTAAGGATTATCGTGCTGGTGGAACGCATTCAGGTGTTTCAGATGGGGCGTATGCTGTCAGGCTGCGCCAGGAATTTATGCAGTCGCTTGGTAACATGACTCGGGTGGTAGACCTGCTCTTCCGCATCGTTGACAACCCTATGCGGGAGCAATATTATACGGCATAGAAGAAATTACGCCCGGCGGTCAGGGTATCAACTACGGAAGATGGGGCTCTATACGCTTCGCGCGGTACTTATTGACGTGCTTACCGAGGCACATATAGACTGCAATGACTAGGAGAACGGATGGGCATGGATCGGCGTCTTGGGAGATTTCAGCAACGGAGACCTATGTGTGCCGCAGCTTGGTATCCAGGTGTCCATACCGGCGGGATCCATCACGGGCATGCGCGGGAGAGATCTGAGACACTTTATCGCCAGATGGAACGGCAGACGGCGTTACTCTGTCGTTCATTCCTTCTGGGACTCAATTCGGCATCATGTCGGAATGGGTGGGAGACCGTATGACATTGCAAATGCAGGGAGGAAAGAGGACGCGAGCTGAATTTCCTCCAATGCTAATGCCTTTTTAGGTGCCCATCAATAAAGCCGGAAACACGTATAACGTACGGCTCTTTTGGAATATATTGGCCTATGACTTGAGATATACATTGTTGCTGGTTCACAGCCACACCACCGCTGTTCTAACTCCAACCCAAGTCTGTATCGCTCTGGTCTGCATACGGTGCTGGATGCCGTTTAGACGCCAGACGCTCAAGGGGCTGAGTGTGCCTCCCTGAAAGATCCGTGAATGGCTCCAATTTCTCTGCATCCTTTCAAGTAAGGGATCCCTCCTGTCGGGGGCTCATTGCATCCAACAGCAGGAAAGGCGGACATCAGTGCAATTCGTATTCCGCAGCGCCACTAGCCCCCCTCCCCCCTAGCCCCGGCGATGTAAAGCTGAAGTGCTACCGTCCCGAGCAAATTGCATTGCGATGTGTGCATGACTGCGCCAACACGCTTGCTGCCCATGGTATCAGGGCCATCGAAGTAGGGTGACACGTCAACTCGAAAGGATGGATGCCTTTGGCTAAGGGATTGGATCCATGCGGGAATTTGTGCGGGAGCTGTGACAGCGTACGTTAGCCCTCGGGGGTTGGCTCTTGGATGGGAACCGAGTGTGCCTACTTGAAAGGACGGAGGCCTCCACCTAGTTAAGGAGTCAAATCCGTGCAGGAATCCGTGACAGCATACGTCAGTCACTTAGGGGTTCCCAACTGGATGGGGCGTCCGCTCGAAAGGACTAAGGCCTCCATCTAGCCAAGGGGTCGAATCCATGCGGAAATCCGTATGGGATCTATGGCTTAGCATACGTCAGTCCTTCAGGTGGGGGACTTGGAATCGGGACCGAGTGCGTCCGCTCAAAAGGACGGGGTCCTCTATCTAGCCAAAGCCGAAACCATGTAAGAATCCGTAGTGATAGCATATGGCGGGAGCTGAGTTGTGCCTGAAAATATGGATGCATTCGGCGAGCCAAGAGAGGCCTGAATCTGTGGCAGAACTGTGACAGCATACATCTGCTACCTAACGGCCGGGTGTGTCTCCTCGGGAGATCCATGAATGGCCCAGTCCTTGTGCCGCCCTCGTTAAGCAAAGGGAATCCTCCTGTTGGGAGCTTATCTGCAATAACACACAATGGCAGGAAAGGAGTAGCACCGCCATTCACCAACCTCTAGACTCAGCGTCAGCTGTGACTAGTCTCGCATGACAGCATTTCCTCGTCACCGTATACACTTCCCAGTGCGCCTTGCCAGGGCGGCTGGTTGTCAATGTGATTGGCAGCCATTGCCATGCGAACAGGCAAGGAACCCGAGCTCAGCAGTTTTTCCCGTGATATCCATAAGCGACTGTCTCCGCCTAAGCTGTCTTTTCGACTGGGGTATGCACTTTGACTCAGCCCGTATCATCCAGGCCTACGGAGAGGAGTTGGCTCTGGCAAGAGTGTCTTATTGACTAATCCGTTCGCACATTGGCCAAAAGTCTTCTAATCAATCAATTCTGCCACCTAGCGAATATGACAGAACAAAACGGCAATAAGGAGACAGAAGAAAGGGTGAAGAATAGTGCTCATAGCATAGTAAAGCTAGGGGAATTAAACGCTCGACACAACTCCCGCACTTTCATTCCAAGGAGTATCGCTGCTATCCACCGACACAGCTCAGGTATATGCTCCTGGGAATATTGTACGTCCTTTCGATGTACGCGTTGTATTGCAGTTGCCAATATATATAGAGAAATTGAAAATCAGTTTTATGTACGCTTTCTTCTAGGTTTCTTGGTTGTGGGGGCCGGATTTCTGACTCGTCTGTCCCTTCTAACTGGGCCACGACACTTCTGAGATGAGAGCCGTTCCGGTTGCTCTACTCGTAGTAGTATCCTAGGCGTAGACAGCCGAAGCGGCTCAGGCGTAGGCGGCTTGGGCGGGTTCAAGCGAAGCCTAATGCCAGATTTTCTAGGTTTGATTTGGGCGTTTTGGTTAAACTCAGCTGGATCGCAGTCGACCGTATTCGATGGAGCCTCTATCTCAGGAGGCAGGCTAGGCTTGCCAATGACCAAGTCAGATACGCCCTCATTGCCATCATCATTGCTAACTCCCTTTACAGAAGAACAAGCTGAGAGTAGTGTTGTGTACTGAGATATCAAGTCGTCATATGCCAAAGACTTATCTTCTGTAAGGTCAACTACCGTAATGTCAGCGAAGTCTAGTGGGCTCGGAAATCCATCTATATCGTAAAAGTCTCTTGTAGATGCAGAATCTCCAGTTGAACAAGACATTGTACATCCGGGAAGAAGAGCCAATGTAGGTCAAGTCTAGTACTATAGGGCCCTTCGCGGTAGATGGTAATGTTAACATCGGAGATACAGTAGGATCCGTAAACATGGTCAGCTGTCCTCGGGTATCGATTTCCTTGGGTCACGTTGATTTCTGCTTCTTTTCGACCTGGCGATTATCATTACTCTTAGAGGAGATAACTTTATCATTACTCTTAGAGGAGATAACTTCCCAGCGTCGCTTTTGGCCCTTCTTGTTGGTTCTGCGGAGATTATGATCATCGCTTAGATGGTACCAAAACGACATCTCATCTTGCAGCTGAAGACTGCAGAGAGGATGTGGACAAGCAGACTGCCAATTAGTTTCGGTGACATGCTTCTCAAGATGCATCATCAAGCCAGTATCCCGTGTCCATACCTGCAGCCTCTCATCTGCAGGAAGTATTTCATCTCCCAAGCAAAATAGACAATATCCAGGACGGATAAGAGTATAACAGTAACTAATCGACTCGCAGCCTCTTGAATCAATTGAATCGAGATGCTGCCTACAGTGGACACCCCACTCTTCTTTAACGAACCAAGTGAAGCACTGAAAGCAGTACATCAACTCTGACTGCAAACGGTTAAGAGCTTTTGCACGTTCTCTCCGTCGACAATGATGTATATGAGTTGCCCTTCGATCCTTATGTATGCTATATAGACATCAGCCTTAGTTCAACGCGATAAGGGTTAATTTCTTACCCTTCCATTTTTTTGCCGCAGTCATTTACAGGACAGGCCCTGCCAACTGGTTCTTCACCAGGACGATACAAAACCGTATAGTCTCTGGTTATGAGTGAACAGAGATCTGTAACAGCCTGTTTCCTTTCCGGTTCCGATACAATCTTGTGAGAGATCATCATCTCGGTAAGGCGGCCTCGTTCAGGATTATCATGAGAGTATTTGAACCAATTGAGTAGGCGTGAAATCTTTAGCTTGCTCTTTCCCTTGGGTTCTAATTTTCCAGTCCCTTCGATTCTGAACCCACCAGGTTTGATAATTTTGTCGGCTTGTTCTCCATAGACTATCATAGTGACTACGGACTTTGTTCTTCGCTTTGTTGATATCCTTATCGCCTGCACCTTCTGACTTTAGTTGCTGTACCTTATTTTTAAGCTCGATAAGGTGTTGGTCCTTTTCTAAAGCAGCTTCTTTCTCAGCTGGAAGCGTCCAAGGAAGGCCTTTTTCGCGAAATTTATCAAAGCCTTGAAATACTCGACGTGGTCGTGCTGTGCTGCTTCATCCAGAAAGGCTCGCCTTCCATCATAAGAAGAAGTATTCGCCACATAGCTTTGGCCGTAAACACGGGGATCGTTCTGGGTAATGTGTTGTGAACGCTCGGTTTCGGTATATCTGGCTAAATAATCCATCAGCATAATTTCTTCATAGAAGGTTATTTCTCAAACTTACAGTTCAGTTTCTTGCCTACATAACGGCGAATAGCATGAACTGTAGCGGAATCAAAGTATCCAGATATTCGCATCACCGATCGAATGATCCGCTCGAATGTAGCCTTAGGCAATAGCTCTTCAGAAACTCCTTTCTCTAATGTGGCGTTACGAAGAATTGGTAAATCCTTTACAGAGTCTCTCCATCGAAGAATGAGAGCTTCTTCGCCTTCTGGAATCTGAAGCTGCCAGAATTTCTCAGGCGAATCTATATTATAAAAAGCTTTGTCGGCAAAGGCCAAAGCAAGTAAATATTGAGTGTCATCAAATATCAACATTGCATGTTGACTTGTAGATGCGCTATACTTAGGAATGTTAGATAGATATTGACTATAGCTAAAAGAAAAACATACGTAATATTTTCAGGATCGATTTTTTTTTGACAGCTATCCACATCTACCGTCCCATCACCTCCTTACTACCTTGTTATCTTCTCCTTTGTCCTTTCCCTGTATCTCTGTGACTTCAATCCACCTGTGCCAAGGAGTGAGTAAAGTCCCATTAAAATATCGTAACTGAAGTAGCACATACTTCACATAACGGTTCAATGTCCAATTTTGATCTTTGAGAGTTTTCTGGACATATTTAGGTGTCTCCTTTATAACGTCCTTCTCTCGATGTATACTAGGTTGGTAGCCTCCGGCTGCAGCTTTTCCAGCAGCTCTTTTGCGTTAGGTGCCTTTCTAACCATGGTAGTATAGATGTGGGAGAGGTTTGGGAGAGGTTTGAGTCGGAGGATGGTCGGTCGGCCAGGTGGGAAGGGGACAGGACGCCCTTAATACGAGAGAGTTTGTGGGCGCGTACATTTTCTGGCTCATTTTTCTGCCTGAAACTTGGATGGTTGTATTTGGAGCACCGACATGGGACGGAATTCGGTGAAGGATGAAAGTGGTGGGATGTGCTCGCGCGAGCTCAAGGTGAGCCATCACCCAACTCACCATTTAAAGCGGCGCCAACTGGGTCGTGAGCAAAAAGCGGTTTACTGTCGTACTATGTGGCCAAGATTTCGTTCGGCATCACTAAAGCAGCACAAATACTCGTAAACCACAGAGGATATCTTACTCATACGACTGAATCGTCCAGCAACATGCCCACCCAGAAGGATCTCTCCCAGGAGGAGATGTGGGACGACTCTGCCTTGCTACAGTCTTGGGATGAGGCATTGAATGAGTATAAGGTTGGCGTCACATCACCACCAGAATTGTGTATGCTACAGCTCAAGTTGTTCGTATTGGAATCCAGTTGTACCATAGTATTCACGTTCGAGGCGAAAAGGTCGAAGACGCCCCTAAGGGAGAAGAAAGCCAAGATGCAAACGAGTAAGTCAATTGTTTCTTGCTTGTTAAGCTGTTCTTGTGTTCTTTTGACAAGGTCTTACATGGTCAAGTGAATTGGATGGCCCTAAGGAACATATGCCACGAGGAGATCATCACAATATGGAACAAAAATTTGAAACTGGAGACGGCCTCTCAAGTCTCCATCAGGGAATGGCACAAAACTCTCAGGTACCGAAAACTACCTGATGACAATGGCATTAATGCGTACTGAATACTACTGCGCTTAGATTGACATAGCCACTGACCACGACCCTGTGCCCGCTCCAAAGCCTGTATCGGATGGTGTCCTGCCATCTAGCATGCCACAGGGCCTGGTTGGAGAAGGTAGGTTTATATTTGGCAAAGTCTAACCCCCTTGGTAAGCGCACGTTCTGATGTGCACACTTCCGTCACAGTCCAAGATGAATCGCTGAGAAATCTCATGATGTCCTGGTATTGGGCAGGGTATTACACCGGTCTCAACGAGGGTCTGCGCCAGTCAAAGCAGCAGGAGGCAGGGAAGCAGGCAGAAAAGGGGGAGACTATTGGTTGATGGTGAAGATTTATTTGCGACACTATTGGTTTTAGGTCGTAACTCCATAGGCGGAAGCGAACAGTAGTTGGGAATACGGATGAGATAAAACAAAGGCGGCAGAATACTCCGTAAGCGGACTAAATCTGTGAGTCAGCACGAGAACGAGAGCGAGAACGAGATACTCAGCTTAAGGTCTGCGTCAGTGAGGCGAGAGACGAGTACTTCGTAGATAGAGTAGAGGACAAGTAGATACTCAGCAGGACAGCGGGATGCGGCAAGACAGAAAGGAGGACCAAGCAGCTCCAGGATAGTTAGCGGGCCGCCTCGTGATGGGCGTTGCACTTTCATCTCATCTTCAGAGAGGGACGTACTACGGCACGGAGCACGGAGTACATACAGGCCGGAGGAGGGGTGGCATGGTTAGGGTTGGTTGCGTGGATGAACTATTTCAGACTCGCGAAACATCTGAAACGCTCTCCACACACTTTGCGCGCGCATCTCATCTAACCTGGGAGCGGTCGCTATGCCGCTGCCAACTCTTCTCTCCTCCTCCCGCACCCATGTCTCCATCACTCTTGTCCCGCCATCTCTCGATGCCCGGACCAATCTTAGCTGAACGACCAGATTAGAAAGTTGCCCTGAGCCAACGCAAAATCATGCGTGGTCAGAGGATGCACTCATGGGAACGTTTCGGAATAGGCTTGCAAGACTTGTCAGGACTTCCCGCCTCTTCGCTCTTCCGAAGGCGCCTTACGTACTCCCCTTTCTAATTCCGGTTCCTGTAGAAAATGGTATCTCCATCCGTCAATGCTTGGATATAACCTTCCAAGTTGCCTCCGTCGTCCTCGTCCACATCTGTTTCTTGTCTTCTTGTCCTGCTACTGTTCCTCTACCTACCGCTCATTGCTGTGGTTCTCTTCTCTGTTTCCTTTTGACTTTCCCTTGACTCGATTCTATCCATACTACGAGCAGGCCTCTTTACCTTTCGACTTCATTCAGCTTCACTTGGCTTTCCATTGACGAGATTCACTGCACTTCGAGCAGGCCTCCCTACTTTTTCCCTTACAACTTCAATCAACCTCACTCGGCTTTCCCAAGAGGAAATCTCTTATTCAACGTATTGACACGAGAAGACCTCCTTGGCCTTATCCTTTAGAGAACCTCGACCTTCCCCTGAATAATACCTATCCGACACGAGCAGAGCAGGCCTCCTTGCCTTCTCGAACATATATCTTTTCAACCCGTTCTTTCTCCCAGATCGCATCCCTATCGACTCACGGCTGTCTTAATCAGTCTCAAGGCCTCGCGTCGAACGACTCCGTACAACAATCGCCGACCTGAGACGCTTTTATCTCCACGATAATCGTATCAGTGACACCATCTAGATACGTTTAGATATGAAGCTCGTCGCACTCGCTCTGTTCTCAGTGGGTGCTCTGGCTAATATGATGGATACCTCACCAAATATGCGGGATAGCACACCTCCTCCTGCCGCAGCCACCCATCAGGTATATATTGCCTAGTTTTAAAGGTTGCTTTGAGTCTTACTAATTCTCACTGCAGGTCGTTGTTGGCGGGGACGCTGGGCTTGCGTATACACCATCGTATATCATGGCAGCAGTAAACGATGTGGTCGTATTTCAATTTATGAAGCAAAATCACACAGCGACTCAATCTACCTTTAACAAGCCTTGCGTGAAACTCTCGACTGGTAAGCTCTGCTTGACGCACATGAAGAACTAAAAAATGCTCACACTGTGTAGGCGCTGATTCCGGGTTTATGCCAAATCCCAATAATGCTTCACCTGCTCCAACGTTCAATTTCCAAGTAACAACAACAGACCCAATCTGTAAGATTTCCCCATCCTCCTCACTATCGCAAAACTTCAACTAACTCGACCGACTTCAGGGTTTTATTGCAAACAAAAAGTCGGCTCCCACTGCGGAAAGGGCATGGTTTTTGCCATCAACCCGACGGCTGAAAAAAGTTTTGACGCATTCAAAGCGATGGCTATGCAGCAGAACGGCACCGCTACTAACAATAACAACGCTACTGCCACTACAACTATGAGCGCTGTTACCCTCAACGCTAGCAACGCGGCCAGCAGCACGCCTACAGGAGCAGCGATAGTCACCGGCACCGGACTAAACAACAGCGGAGGATCCTGCACGTGTCAGTGTCTTTGTGGCGTGGCCGATTTCCCTCCTAACGCCGGAATAGGAAATTACGGTGGTTTTGGAGGTTCGTATCGCCCTTGTATAGGAGATGAAAGCAACTTGCTAATTCAGGTTTTGTAGGATCGCTGCCGCTCTAGAAAGCTGCTTTATTGGATCTTGTTGCTATCATTACTTACGCATATCCAATTACCCCCCCTGTCATGAGGACGCTGGATCGAAATTGGAATTAGGGAACTACACGTTTTGGGTAGCTCATTGGTTTGAATATATGAATGCACCTGGTGGAGAGGAGAAGCTTCTCGGGAGCTGCTGATCTATACACCATTCTTAATAATCGTTCTCAGACTTAGATGTATATTAATTTCCATCGGGAATTGGGTTTATCGTGTCGTCTAGAAAAATCAAAGATATCTACTGCTCGTCCTGGGTCTGGTCATCGGATACTGTCCTGGCACAGTTGGGAGGCGACAGCGAAGCACGCTCATTACAGCTTCGCAAGAATGCATGACGGCATCGTTTCAATTCGCTGGCTAGATATCGCATTTCAATACCAGGCAGCAAAATAAACTTGAAAAAAGAATTAACATTTCACCAGCCCCTGCAACGCATCCCCCACGAGATATCCATTCGTTTTCTTTGTAGCCCCAGTCGCCCTGTTAAGAACTAGAGTTATCGACGGGGTAGTCCATCGAGCTACTAATGAGCTCTAATAGCGGACATTCATGACTGCATCAGTCATAAGGGAGGGGATCCAAACCCCCCCGCCTGGTTATTTCTTTTTGGAACTGGCGGCTTCGGCGTTTCGTTTGGCTTCCGCTTAAAGGTTGGTATTTTTTGTTAGCCTTCTGCGAGAGGCGAAGGACGAGATGACTGTGGGGTATCATACCTGCCGCTTGCTTCTCGCGCATGATAGCTGCTTGGACTTCTTTAGTTCGGGCGAACTCAGTTCCGGATTGCTAGAGAGAGGTGGTGGCTGGTGAGCTTTACTCAGTAACAGGAGGGATTCTAAACCGAGCAACGACGAAGCAAAGAGTTTATAGGCAACTGCGGTAGGCGGGGGATCACATACGGTGTTTTTCTTCTTCTGTTTCCGGTTGCGTAGAACTGTTAGCCTACATGCCATGAAAACATTTAGGGAATGAACATTCCAAAGGCGGTATGGAGAAAAATGTTCGGTTGACTTGACTCGACTCACCTGCGAAGCCGACTCCTTGAGAGTCTTCTCCCTCGCCTTTTCACGCTGGTTTCCTCGAGCCATAGAGGCGAGATGGTTTGCTTTGGTGTCCGCGATATGGAGATGATGTGGAGCTGGTTGAGGATGAGGAATGGGTGATGATGCGGACGAAAGTGTTTTGGGAGGTGGGATTTGGATGCTGACTTGGGGATGGGTCATGTGGCTGTGCTGTGGGGCTCGAACACCAAAATATTACATCTCCATGAAGATTATCGTGAGTCGGCAACATCGGAAAATAAATATAATTTCGAACATGTCTCTTGGGTTTTCTGGTTTCCAGTGCGGCGTCCCATTCCCAGTGCTCTGATCAACAATAGAAAAATTGCATCGCGTCGTTGTCCTACCTGTCTATTGACATTTTCCACTTTGGACGCGTTCCCCTATTGTCCATTTGCCAGATTGGGCCTACTGACCCGCGAGCTACGCGTCAGCCATGTCTGCAATAGACATGGAGAGGAATTTCTAGATGTCTTTTCGCCCGTCGTCTTCACTTTTCACTCTCTTTCTCTCCAAGTTTTTCAACGTCTTTGTCCAATTCACTTCTCGACCGCTCTCAGTCTATCTGGTATCAAGACTCACTTGAACCTTTCTTTTCTGCATATCGTACTGCGGGCCAGCTTTATTCTTGAGCTTTGGTTTGCTCACTTTTGAACCCGCTCACGCTCTTCACTTGTAGGTTATATCGCTAGTAATGCTCAATTTCTTGCACTCAAACTCACTTTACCAGGTAACATATCATCACATCACTTTCACGCAATGGCATCCATCAGAAAGCCGTCAGCTGGGCGAGGGTATGCCGTACTCAACGTCCTCCGATGCTTGAACATCATCGCCTTGTCCAGCGTCATAGTGGCTAGTTGGGTCATGCTGGTCAAGACCTTTGTCATATCTAGAGTAAGAGTTTCACCTCATCGTGATGGAAGCAATATTGCTGACTACAAGATAGTTCTTTTTTTTCGATGCCGTCAGCCATATCATCGCCTCCTCTGTCAGCAGTAAGTCTAACTCTGTCCACCTTTGCAACATCAATGCTGATCAACATACAGTGTTCTTAATTATCTCTGAGCTTCCGGTCTTCAAGGGGTACTTTGAACGCAACTGGCCTCTCCTCAGCCCCACATCCGGATTCGTCTTTCTTGGTGCGTCTATGGTCGTTATCGGCGTGACGATCCTGGCAAACCTCAATAAGGAAGCAACAAGTCAAGCATCCATGGGCCTCCCGTTCTGGCGTATTGTTATCTCTTCTGGCATTGTCGTCAGCCTGTTAGGTTTTATGAACATCATTGCGGTAAGTGATCCACCTTGCTACAACTGCTTCATGCTAGGAAACCCGCTGACAAAAGATCCAGAGTTACGTCTTTCGGGATACCAAGGCCGGTGTCACCGCGCGGCAAGTTCGATCTTACGGTGCTGTCACAGCAACGACGAGGGTTGCTGTCGGCCTGGACAGTTGCCCAAGAAAGCCATATCACAATGAGTTCATGCACAACCGCCGAAGCCCAAGCGTCACAGAAAACCGCCGACAGCTGAACCCGAAGATGCCAGTTCATATCTCAGCCCCGCTGATGGCCACCATGGAGAAGTCAAAGAAGCCCGAATCAGACGTCCCCGTGGCACGACCGGATGCGGCGTACCACCCCTACAATTTGGAGAATGTTTGAGGGTCGCCAACGGAAAGAGTGTTACTTGATTCCCAACCCCTTTTTTATCTTGCTTTTCATTTCTCTAGTTTTCTTGTGACGCTTTGGTGTATTTATCTTCGCGTTTACATTATTGGGCTACTTTGGGGTTCGTGAGATATATCTTCAGCTCCTGGACTTCTGCAGTAATACTGCAGTGGGTTTTGATATTCTTTTGCTTGCCCAATGTCACGCTTGGAGAAGAACGTTTCTGGAAGCTTCAGCTTTCTTATAGATATGCAAAGCCTATATTTTCTCAATCATGAGCGAAAATGAAAAGCTAGTGTACCAACGCTCAGCTCTTCACTATCAGTTCACCAGTTTCGGTCATGAGATTATTCTGAGTGCTGATGGGGCCTTCCCCTACTCTTGTAAGAATGACTCGGCTGACCCCGTCATGGAGCGCTGTCAAGGCTTTCTCATCTACTTTGTGGGTGATCGACGCTGCGATTATTTCTCCTTTCCCTGCCCAGCCTTCTACATGACCCAGCCGTGCCTTGAAAACACCAGCAACTGCATCCGCGTTCTGTTCCTCAAAATATATAACCGCATTCGGCCCTGCATCAAACGTATATGCAGCGATTATCTTTCCCGCATTCGCATTGATATCTTCGACAATGCGGATAGCAGCACGCGAGACGTCGTTGAGGTAGAAGATCGGAGGTTCCGTATCTAGGCATGTTGCGTGAAATGAATTACTGTCCTTCATCGTCAGCTGTCCAAAGGCGTTGAAATCCCGCTCCACCACTGCTTTAATCATCTCCTCCATTCGCTGTGGCACAGATGCTACACGCGCAGGGAACAGCGATGATGTTGCCACTGTCGTCTGCATCCCTGTTGTAGAGCTCACACCCTTCTTGGCCGCGCTCACCACCAGTATCAGTGCCTGCATCTCGGGCCAATGCGCTGCAGGTTTAATCTGAATTGCCTTAGAATCTGCTCCTGAGACCTCAACCCCCATCTCCCACGCCACATAGCCACCAAAGAGCGAGCGGCATGCCGACCCAGATCCCTGGCGTGCGATGCGAGAGAGTTCCATTGGGGATTCTTCCAGCTGGTACAAGTCTGCGATAGCCCTGACCAACGCGGCAAAGCCAGCGGCAGAACTAGCCAGTCCAGCAGCCGTGGGGAAGTTATTCTCAGAGACAATGCGCAGCGGGTATTTGCTCAATGTCGGTAACTGAGAGTCCTTCTCCTCGAGTTTCGCACGAAGCGACCGGAGCTCTCGGAAACATGCTTGCGTACGGGCGCCGGAGACGTCCTGCAGCTGGCCATTCAGGAGCAGAGAGTCTTCTGCAGGAAAAGAAGCTGAGCAGGCAGCGGTGGTGTGCGTACGTAGATCGGCTTGCGAGAGGGTGACGGAGAGCGAGGAGTTTGTGGGCAGGTTGAGTTTTGGGTCACGTTTGCCCCAGTACCTACGATTGATATCGTAAGCGGATGAGGAAGAAAGAATAGCAGGAGGCTTACTTAATTACAGCGATGTTAACAGGCGCTGTGGTGCTGGCTATGTGGATCTTGGAGTCGGCCATTCTTCAATTTACTCGAGGACGTGTGGGATTGCTGGAATTTGTCGTTGTTTAATAATACGGTATACTCAGTAACGTAATGAAGGTTATTTGTCGGATTTTGTTCCTCCCCACACTCTTATAAACGCGAAACTATGTTAGTGCGCATAGCATCACAACTGCATCGGGAGAATTCAAGAAAAATGGTAAATATTTAAAGTTACACAAGGGCTTTAAGAGGAACCAAAAATAATTGGAATTAGTCGAG